>QGSO01000277.1:339365-564365 GCA_011037825.1 Carya cathayensis
ATTTACCTGTTGTAAAATGAAATCCCTAGCTTCCACTCTTGTATTGGGGCTGAAAAAGACACTGTTTTTTCTTTGTTTAAAAGTTTGATAGAAGCTTGCTCATATTGTACCAAGATGTCATGAATGACACTTAGAGAATATTTGCATCCTATTAGGACCACCACTCCATCATGCATCATTACACCTTTGAATGCTCATAATTTCAATTTTAAACCTGGAATGATACCATTATTGCCTCATTTTCATGGGATGGATTCTGAAAATCCCTACTTGCACCTCAAGGAGTTTGAGGAAGTATGCTCCACATTTTTGGATCAAAATTGCACTGAGGAGATTGTTAGATTGAAGTTGTTTCCTTTTTCTCTTAAGGACAAAGCAAAAACATGGTTGAATGCATTGAGGCCAAGATCCATTGGAACATGGCAAGAAATGCAAGCCGAATTTCTGAAAAAGTTTTTTCCAATGCATCGCACCAATGCTTTAAAGAGACAAATCATGAATTTTTCTCAAAAGGAAAATGAAACTTTTTATCAAAGTTGGGAAAGATTCAAAGATCTCTTAAATGCTTGTCCACACCATGGTTACAAGAATTGGTGCATTATTAGTTTTTTTTATGAAGCTTTGGTACCTAAGATGCGGCAATTTGTTGAAACCATGTGTAATGGAGAATTCTTTAATAAGGAACCGGAAGAAGCATTTGCATATTTTGATTACTTGGCTGAAAACTCTCAATCATGGGACACTTCTTGTGTCTATGATAGAGCTGAACCATTGAGGACTATAAGTGTGGGAGGTAAATATGTTTTAAATGAGGAGGATGATTTGAAAGCTAAATTTGCCTTATTGTCAAAAAAATTGGAGGCGATTGAGTTGAAGAAAGTGCATGAAATTCAGGGCATTCCAAAACAAGGAAAATATAACATTTGTGAGGATAGTAGCCATGTAACATCTAAATGTCCTACTATCCCAGCTTTTAAAGAAGTTTTGTGTGATGCTTCTCATCCTGTTAACATGATTTCTAAGCCTTTTCCTGCATCATATTCTAACACTTATAATACAGGTTGGAGAAATCATCCTAATTTCAGCTGGAGAAATGATCATCCCACAAATTCAACACATCCGGGAGCTGGTGCACCTCAATATTCAGTTCATACCCAGCAAAATGCATTAATTCCAGCCCCTAGAAGACCCATGGATGACCCATTTCAACAAATGGCTTCTACTCTTCAGTAGTTCATGCAAACTCAAACCACCATAAATAACCAAACTTCTCAAGCCATCAATGACATAAGGAATAATTTGACCAAGCTGAACACAACCTTGAGTGCGCAAGAGAAAGGAAAATTCTCGTCTCAACCCCAACCAAATCCTCAAGTCCAAATTGCTGCCAGAGAGTCTTCATCTTCTTCAGAAGCAAATATCAGGACTTGCAAGGCCGTAATAACTCTTCGTAGTGGCAAAGAAGTTGAAACATTGGGTAATGAAGCTGGCAAGAAAGGTGAAAGTTCCATTTCTAATGCACAAGGTAAAAATTCTGATGTTGATGTTTCTTTGGAACCAAAGGTAACTCCTCCGGCACCCTTTCCTCAAAGATTGGTTCCTTTACATAAAGATAAACATCATGCTGAGATTTTAGACATTTTTAGACAAGTGCGCATTAACATTCCTCTTCTTGATGCCATTGAGCAAATCCCCACATATGCCAAATTTTTGAAAGATTTGTGTACAGTTAAAAGAAGACTTAATGTGAAAAAGAAGGCATTTCTCACGGAACAAGTCAACACCATTATCCAATCCAATACTCCTCCTAAGTATAAAGATCCAGGTTCTCCAACAATAGCTTGTGTTATAGGAAGCTCCAAAATAGGCCAAGCACTACTGGACTTAGGTTCTAGTGTCAATTTACTTCCTTATAACACCTATGAGCAACTTGGTTTAGGAGAGTTGAAACCAACTTCTATCATCTTGAAATTGGCCGACCGTTCAATTAAAAAGCCTAGGGGAGTGGTAGAAGATGTGTTGGTGCAAGTGGATAAATTTTATTATCCCGTTGATTTTGTGGTATTAGATGTTCAATTAACTCCTCACTCTGTTTTTCAGGCACCCGTCATTTTAGGGAGGCCATTTTTGGCTACTTCCAATGCTTTGATAAATTGTCGCAGTGGCATCCTTAAATTGACTTTTGGCAATATGACGTTGGAGTTAAATGTGTTCAACACTTGTAGGCAACCACAAGATTTGAAAGAACTCCAGGAAGTGAATTGTTTGGAATCCTTACTTGCTGAAGAATTTTTTTTATTAGAGCAAGAGAGTCAAATGGAACATGTTTTACCTGGAACCTTAGAAAGTAGTGAATTGTTGGATACTAATGCAGTGAATTCTGATGCAAGTAGCAAAATGGACTCATTTTGGCGACTCAAATTCGAAGATCTGCCACTTCAATCCACACACAAGCAACCATCGGATGAAGCTCCTCCATCACCGGTTTTGAAACCACTACCTGAATCGCTGAAATATGTTTTTCTTGGGCCAACTATCACTTTTCCATGTATTATCTCATCTTCTTTGTCAGTTGAGCAAGAGGAGCAACTCCTACGGGTTCTTAAGCAACATAAAGGAGCACTTGGATGGTCGATTGCCGACATCAAAGGAATCAGCCCCACCATTTGCACACATCGAATTTTCTTGGAGGAAAATTCATCACCAACTCGAGAGATGCAAAGGAGGTTGAATCCCACGATGAAGAAGGTGGTTAAAAATGAAGTCTTGAAGCTCTTGGATGTAGGTATCATCTATCCCATCTCGGATAGTCATGGGTAAGTCCTACTCAAGTAGTTCCTAAGAAATCTAGAGTTACAATTGTGAAAAATGAAAAAGATGAACTAATTCCAAGTAGGACCATCACAGGATGGCGCATGTGCATTGATTTTAGGAAATTAAATGCTGTCACAAGAAAGGACCATTTTCCATTACCATTTTTAGACCAAACTTTGGAAAGAGTTGCGGGCCCTAAGTTTTATTGTTTTCTTGATGGTTTTTCGGGATATTATCAAATTGAAATAGCCCCTGAAGACCAAGAAAAAACTACTTTTACTTGCCCGTTTAGAACTTTTGCATTTAGGAAAATGCCCTTTGGACTTTGTAATGCACCCGCCACATTTCAGCGATGCATGTTAAGTATTTTTAGTGACATGGTTGAGCATATCTTGGAGGTGTTTATGGATGATTTTTCAGTCTATGGTGATTCATTTGATGCATGCCTTACTCACCTCACTGCTGTTTTGGCTCGATGTGAAGAGAAAAATCTGCTTTTAAATTGGGAAAAATGCCATTTTATGGTGCGGCAAGGTATTGTCCTTAGTCACATCATCTCAGCCCGAGGCATTGAAGTTGACAAATCCAAAATTGATCTAATATCGACGTTACCCATTCCAAAATCAGTCAAAGATATTAGATCATTTTTGAGACATGCCGGGTTTTATAGGCATTTCATAAAAAACTTTAGCTCCATATCGAGACCTTTGTGTGAGTTGTTAGCTAAGGATTGCGTGTTTAATTGGACTGATGCATGCCAAGTTGCTTTTGAGCAACTCAAATCTATGCTTGTCACTGCACCTATAATTCAACCACCTGACTGGTCATTACCATTTGAGATCATGTGTGACGCCAGTGACCTTGCCATAGGTGTTGTTCTTGGTCAGCGGAGAGGTAAGCTTCCATTTGTGATTTATTATGCAAGCAAAACACTTGATGCCGCTCAGAAAAATTACTCCACCACTGAAAAGGAGTTACTAGCAGTTGTTTTTGCTTTGGATAAATTTAGAGCTTACATTTTAGGCTCTCCAATTGTTATATTCACTGACCATGCAGCTCTTAAATATTTGCTCACAAAGAAAGATGCCAAACCTCGACTGATTAGATGGATTTTGTTGTTGCAGGAATTTAATATCAGCATCAAGGATAAAAAGGGAGTAGAAAATGTGGTTGCCGATCATTTATCTCGACTCGTCGTCGAAAATTCTGAACCTACTACTCCCATTTCAGATTCCTTTCCAGATGAACAGCTTTTAGCTGTTAACTCTTTACCTTGGTCTGCTGATATTGTCAATTTCTTGGTGACAGGACACACCCCACCACATTGGAGCCCTCAAGACATCAAAAAGTTTAAATTGGAGGTCAGATCTTTCTTTTATGATGACCCCTACTTATTCAAATATTGTTCTGATCAAATTTTGAGGAGGTGTGTGCCTAATTGTGACATACCGCACATACTAAATTTTTGTCATGCTAGTGCGTGTGGAGGCCACTTTTCAGCTAAGAAAACAGTGGCTAAAATCTTGCAATGTGGTTATTATTGGCCCCACATGTTCAAGGATGCTTGCAATTTTTGTAAGGCATGTGAACCATGTCAAAAGTTAGGAGGAATCACCCGTAGAAACATGATGCCCTTACAACCTATTTTAGCATTAGAAATTTTTGATTGTTGGGGGGTTGATTTTATGGGTCCTTTTCCATCTTCTTTTGGTTATTTTTACATTCTTGTTGCTGTGGACTATATTTCTAAATGGGTGGAGGCAATACCATGATCATCGGGTGGTGTTAAAATTTTTGAAAGACAACATTTTCACTCGGTTTGGGATACCAAGGGTTTTAATTAGTGATGGAGGTTCCCACTTTTGCAATAAACCATTTGCGGCGTTAATGAAAAAATACGGGGTCCATCACAAAATGTCAACTCCTTATCATCCTCAAACCAATGGCCAAGCTGAGTTGGCCAACCGGGAGATCAAAACCATTCTTGAAAAAACAGTCAACCCAAATAGGAAAGATTGGTCTTTGAGGCTTCCAGACACTTTATGGGCTTATAGGACAGCTTTTAAAACTGTCCTAGGCATGTCTCCCTATCGTTTGGTTTACGGTAAAGCATGCCATCTCCCTATTGAGCTAGAACACAAGGCTTACTGGGCTGTCAAGCACTTTAACTTTTCTAGTAACAATTCTGGTGTTTTAAGGAAATTGGAGCTGAATGAATTAGAAGAGTTGAGACACGATGCCTACGATAATGCCAAACTTTACAAGGAGAGAACTAAGGTTTTCCATGATAATAACATTTTGAGAAAGCATTTTCTCCCCAATCAAAAGGTTCTCCTCTACAACTCAAGACTCCATGTGTTTGCTGGTAAACTTCGATCTAAATGGAGTGGTCCTTATATTGTTCAGACGGTGTTTCCTCATGGGGCTGTTGAAATCCTCAATCCACACAATGGTAATATTTTTAAGGTTAATGGACAGCGACTCAAACATTTCCTTGACCATTTTTCACCAGAGGATACCACCATCCATCTATTGGACCCTGACCCTCCAAGCAAGCCTTGATATTTGACTTGTTTGTCATTTTATTTCACTTCTTTCTTGCATTTTTCTGTTTTACCTTTTAGTTCATGCAGGTGTGTTTCCCTCTCTTTTATTTTTCGTTGTTCTTTTCTTGTCATATGTTTCTCGTCTGACCAGGTACCCCTTCATTCCCTTCACTATCATTTTGCTTTTCATTGTTTTCTTTTGTTCTTTATTTCTCTTGCATCATTGAGGGCAATGCTACAATCTAGTTGGGGGGTGGAAGAGAATTTATTTCTCTGTTTGCATGCCTTAGACACATTTTGGTCCACCTTGGGGAGTTCTAGTAATGAGTTGAAAGCAGATTAAATTCCCCATTCTTGAATTTTACATGCTGTGAAGGGTTCAAAAAAAAAAGAGAACACAAACAAACAAACAAACAAAAAAAAAAAGATGAAGAAGAAGATTTGTTGAAGTCATGGAACATGTGGAATGTAGTGCAAATATGAGTATATGTCAAAAGAGGGACTTATCCATTTTATTTAGTTGTTAAACCAAGGGAAAGATGTTAAGAGTTTTGCTAAAACACACACAACACACACCCGGAAGGCCTAAAAAGACTACATTGAGTCATTGTTGGTTGATTTACAGTTCAATTGTTTGAGACTCTAATGAACCATATCCTAATGGCTTAGGAAGAAATCTGAATTAAATGAGAAAATGGACAAGCCAGGGATCAAAAAAAAAAAAACACACAAANGGCTTTATACCCGGATTCAATCCGGGTTTTGTAAAATAAAAAATTCTAAAAATATATTTATAACTTTAAAAAGAAATTATAGCACTTTTTTTTTTTTTAAAATCTGATCTCATATTTAAATTGCCCAGATGTTTTTAAAAAAATAACTAAAACACTTTAAAAGAATTTTCTAAAAAAATAAATTGAAGAACAAAATAAATAAAAATGCAAATTAGATAAGATTGTTGTTACATCATAATGCAAAACATAAATTTAAAAAGAATAAAATAAATAATAATACATCACAACTAATTAAACTAATACAATATCATAACTCTTCACATCTTGAATCTTGAATTTGGGAGAAAAATTGATTTCTTTCACCTTGATCTGGTAAATGGATGGCCTGTAATCAACAAATTAAGAAGCAAATCATATAGACATATGATACAGAGTGCCTATAAACAATAATCTGCTTGAGTAACAAAATAGTTGCATTCAATGTACAATATCTAGGGAGGAAACACCCTAGAAACCTCCACTTCCAATGCTGACAAGAGTTACTTCAAATAAAAATATATATTTCACCAATGTCAAAAGTTACTTCCTCAGTCTTATAATATATGAAAGATCCCCAAAATATATCTAAACAAAAACAAAAATTTTCCATAACAAAGCACGTGATCTTGAGAGTTGACATTTGGGCATAAACAACTCTCACATTTACAGCAACTCTTACTACAACCCAAAAAGGAAAAGGACATTATCTATTATGAGATAGGGGGAGTATTGAGAGAGAGAGAGAGAGAGAGACAGAGAGAGAGAGAGAGAGAGGGATAGAGAGATCTAAGAGCAGTGAACCTTGCTTAAGCCAGTCAATTTCAGAGTACAAATCCTTGATCATTGCAGATTTCATCATCTTCTGATTGATCTGAAATGGTGATAAATGCAACAGTTACAAAGAAATGAAAAATTAACTAAAAACAAATATGCACTAAAAGAGGATTGATGACACACACACACACTGTACCACTTACTAACCTCAGGTTTATTCTTGATATTTTTGGCACGGTGTGCATAATCAAGGGTGCTGAGTGTTTCTTCCAAACAATGAATGGAGGGTGAAACTGTAGCAATAATGCATGTCTTTGTTTTTCCCCCCAACGAATCCCTCAATAACCTTGTTAGTTTACTATCCCTGATATTTCACGCATCTTAACAATTAGGTTACTTTCCAAGCTTACAAAAACAACCAAGAGACCAAAGAGAATCTGTTAACTATTTATATTGCATAATTCGTACCTATATGGAATATAATACAGAGTGCCTATAAACAATAATCTGCTTGAGTAACAAAATAGTTGCATTCAATGTACAATATCTAGGGAGGAAACACCCCAGAAAGCTCCGATTCTATCTCGAGTAGAGAGTTTTCTTAAGGAAGCAGAATGCATGTCATGCCCAGAAGTTCTAGTCATAACTTGTCTAAAGTAGCTTCCATTGGCCATACTTTTTCATCAGTGATGATCAAGACCAAGATCGTTGGAAATATAGATAGAAAATTATATACAAACAGGAATAAAGTTTTCTAGGAACAATTACTAACTTCTCATGCATACAGGAATGTAGCAATATCCATTGAGGGCATCTAAGTTAGTCTCCCAACTATGTCATCAAAACTGATATTTATCAAATCACAAATAAGTTTCAGCAACTAAGTATATAGAATGATATTTTAATGTTGGATTGCTTTGGATCATGAAGGTTTATTGCGATGCTCATCCATTGCATGGTATAACATATCATTGAGGTGATGCACATACTGCCCAATTATGTGTCCTTGATAACCGTCTGGCAAGCGCATGGATGCAATAGCTGCAAAGGCAAACATGAACAAATTGCATCAGATCCCCATTCAACTTTATTCTACCTGTAGATCACCAGTAGTACAAGTGCATATTGAACAAAGATAAACTAGATAGACCCATGCATCCTATCTCAAATAGAGAACAATGAAGAGCACCCCACCTCTAATGTGCTTTTCCTTCGCTGGGCGCTCAACATGTTTTGTGGCTTTGACTATAGCAATATCCAATTCCTGCACAGATTTATACCACACCAAGATAGTAGGGTAAATCCGCCTTTTAAAGAACCATCAAAATGGGCTGTATGTAAATGAAGTATACCTTGTAATCACTGTTTTGTGTACCTGCTCCAGACATTCTCTTTCTCTCTCGCACTCAAACCTGATATTTAATAAGAAATCCTAACAAGTTAATCTGGGCTCAACTCCCCAAAAACCAAATCTGGGCAGTACTATAGGCATTAGCATATCTGTAGTTCCATGTTATTTTCATGTGAAATTCAACATCCTCAAATATAGGCATTAGTCCTACGAATAGTGCCCCCGGGGTTGGGGGGGATTGATATGTAGGATAATTAACAAATGATAAGGGAGCAAGTTGGATGATGAATAGGCTTCTACGGGTCAATGGAATTGATTTCTTAAATGATAATTTAATAGGGAGGAAAAAATAAAAAAAGTGCTATTTCTTTCCAGCATACAATGGTGTAATAACCATGACCATTATATAGGAAACCTCAAGACCATTATATAGGTAATAGATTTAACCCACTGTCAAAACCCTTTTTTTTTCTTTTTTTCCATTCTATAAAAAAAGTTACAGCAGCAGGTGTTTTGTTTCTTAAAATGGTAGTCTCGTCTCACTAAACCAAATGGTTCTACTAGGACAAATATTGTTGCCTCGATGGAGTGGGGTTCAACTTTTTGATGACCTTTTTGTTCACAGCTTGTTCTCCATATGAACAAACAATGACTACAACCGACACCAAAGATGTTGCTGCAACAGTTGAACAGGTTCTTTAGCTTCCAATCTGCTCAAGTATTCCTTCCTCAATATGTAAAATGGCTATGTTTTTCAATAAAAAGTTTTTTTTTTCTCATACCAAGCTCTCTAGGGTATCTCAGGTTTTACACAACATGACAATTTTTTTTATTAATTAATAATAATAATAATAACAATAATAATAATAAGTTGCTATGATAAATTACCCAAACTATTTTCTCAAAAAAAAAAAAAAACTACCCAAACTAAATAAAATTCAAATGTTGGGGAAGTGATAGTTAATAACAAAGCATGTTTCCTATTTTACTCTTACACATTTTCCACACACATTTTATTGAACTAACTCCCAATCTGTCAATAGGTAATGAGAATAGCAGACAAAGGAGTAGATATTGTCCAGATAACAGTCCAAGGGAAGAAAGAAGCAGATGCATGTTTCGAAATCTAAGTGTCAAGTAGTCATAAACCCAGAAAAAAAATCCAACTAAACCGAGATAGAGGCATAGACAGAGAGACCAAAAGCATTAAAATCCAATAAAAACCTAGAAAATGGAATCCATCCAAACCGAGTGAGAGAGAGACACAGATTAACAAACCTTAGATTTCAAGACAGAGACAGACGGATTTGCAATCGCAATAGCAATCGTCACGGGCTGGCTAGGTTTTCGTTCGAGTGAGAGAAGACGAGTGAGGTGAGATTCATTTGAGAGAGACTGAGTTTTCGTTCGAAATGTAAGAAGCGCTATCGTTTCGGGGGCAAAAATTCAATGACCGGGTAATATACCCGGTTATGGGTTACCGGGTTATAAATCTGGATCCGTAACCGGATCCGGGTTTATAACAACCGCCCGGGTGTAATCCAGGCGGATAACCTCCCAGATTCACCCGGATCCGGAAAAAAATCCGGTCCGGCTGCATACTCATATCCCATACATTGCGATACTATAGCAATACTACATTAAACTGCACTGAGAAAGGGGTTACTAAAAAACACCACCTCTGATTTCGCTCAGGTGCTGACCAGGGAGGAGACTTGACGTAGATACTACTTTTAATTTGCCTCTGCGGACCGGACTTTTTGACCATGGTCGGAGGTGGTTGTCTAATAAAATCTATGTTTTGCATGCAAACCAAGATGGTCCTTCACTTGCCGCTTGTACAACAACCACCCAGGCGCAAATGGGGGGACCGCATGGTACGAACAGGGACCAATATACTATTATGGGCACCCGCCCATTCAGGAATATACTTGAAGGCACCTAACCTACCTACTTTTTCTCATCTAATAATATTTTTGTCTGAGAATATCACTATTAGATAAGTGGGACATATAAAATTTGTATATATATATATATATAATAATAATAATATTACATCGTTTAAATATGTCTCTTCAATTTAATTACTCATATATATATTTTAATTTTTTTAATAGTTAAAAAAAGTAATTATTAATATATTGATAGTTTTTTATTTTCTAAAACATTTTTTAAAATATTCAAAAACTGCTTGAAAGAAAAAAAAATGTTTAATTTGCACTAGTAAGCATGCCCGGCAATCAAACCTAGCGGCATAATAATCAGAAAAATTCTATTCATAAGCGTCATACATAACACACCACTTTTTTTTTTCATTTTTTTCTTTTACTAAATGTGTGGTATATAGATTATTAGTATAAGAATTCAATTATTTTAAGAAGAATAAAACTAAATAAAATTTTTTAAAAATAAAAAAAATAAAAAATTGTGTGGTGTGTGGTATATGGGCTTATGAATAGCAAAGCTCAAATAATAATATCCGTATATAAAAGACAAATTGATGCGGTAGTATTGTTTGTCTCTGATTTGTTATACTTAGAAACCATTTCGTCACTAATTTCATAAAAAATATCTTCTTCAATATAAGTAATTAGATCATTCAGTTACACAATCGATATTATACAATATTATAAAAAACAATATCTCCAAACATGTAAAATTATTCAAAGAATCCAAACGATTTGTATATAGGAGAGAATATACATTTTTAATAACTACAAATATAAAAAAAATGTTCTAATTACAAACCTGTATATTTTTTTTGTGGGTGCAATAATAATTATTTTTATATGGTTGTGAAATTTTACATATTATATATTAGAAATTAGTAGAATTTTGTAAGGTGGGTGCAATTTTTTTTTTAATATGCAAGAGGGTGGGGGGTTTTGAATCTAGATTTTTCATTTAAAGAACATGGTCATACAATGGATTACACGCAATACTAGAAATACGATCAAATAGGATTTGGAGAAACTCTTAAGGGCTCGGTTTCAACCAAGTTTTTTGGATTTCAATAGGAATCCAACCATTTAAGGTATCACTAGGGTTGAAACCCTCTTTGGTTTGGCACAATTTAGATGGTTGGATGGAATAGAGTTTCGCTTAGGTGGCATGATCTCACACCTTGATTCCTTCACAATCCATCTCGTGGTTCCTCTGGGTGCCAATGTCCAATACTAATTACCAAGTGTGTCTAAGATCTTTCCAAGTGTCCAAATAAAACTTCTCAGACTTAATTTGGATATTTCATACTGTAATTTTGAAAACACTACACTTGGTGCTACAATTGAGGTTACTATTCACTCCAAGAAAGTAAAAATAAATTTTGTACTGTAAAACTCTAAATATTCACACTAACCTAACTATACAATTTGTTTATCAAAATCCAACCCCGAAGTGCCTCAAAACAAGCAAAACGCGTTTTCGAACAAGCGTTTCGTCCAAAAATTGAAAATGAGATTATTACACCATAAAATCCTAAATTATCAACTGAGTCTAACAGTGCAGACCATATTGCATTCTAACAATTCTAACTATTCCAAATAAATAAAATTGTGCTTCTGACACCATAGTGAGTGGTAACATTGACTATGCTGACAGAATATTTGATGCTCCCAACCCCCGCTTGGGAATGAAAGATGACTAAAGTTTTGGGACATGTAACACAAGACTACCGTACATGACAGTTAAGATGCAATGCACCTATTAATCTAGCAGTATGCAGTACATCGCAGTGGAAATTTTACTCAAGTCAAGTAAAATAAGACATATATCATGATACCGAAGCACATAAATCCCAAAATAGCAATTTTCATAAAAATCTTTCAAATGACCTAATTGTTCTAAGAGAACTCCCAAAAGCATAAGACCATCATTTCAATTGTTATCAAAACAAACTATCCATCATCAAAATGATCACATAACAAAAATGTCTTCTGGCATGGCCAATCCTACTTGGCCTTATCCTGGTTCAGAATCATTCTCAGTTCCTCAAAGAGTTGTGACACTTTAGTGATAAATTGGTCTACGACTTCCAGCCTCTTCAAAATGGATAGCTCTAAAGAGACCTCATGTCTCTCTTTGGAGTCTCCTTAGGGATCTAGAGAGCTGGCCTCTTGCGCTTTCCCATGACTTTCCTCTTGGGTTCTTGTCACAAGTTCAACCATTTCAAGTGAGAGAATGGTAGTGGAAACTACCCCAATGAGACTTCAAAAAATCTCAGTAAGTAAACAAATAACGTGTAACAAATATCATAAGCATATAAAAGCAAACCAAAATGAATACATGGACATGAAACTTTACTTTTGCATTTGACTTTTGAAAACACCATGTGGATCAAAAATTTTGTAGCCTTTTTCATAAAACATCTTTTCATCATTTCATTCTTATACATTTAAAGCATACATGTGAACTCAAGTTCTTGTTTATATAATATAGCATAACTTGTCATAGAGTTCAAGGCCTTAATCTTTGACTTTAACATATAATTGGATACCTCACGGTTCCCCTATGCACCATGTGTTTACCGCTAGTTACCACATCAACCGTTGGCCTACTTTGACCAACGTGACTATGTCTTACTTTTAATCATACATATTACAACAGTTCGCATTTTTGCCTTCTCTGTTGGGCACCCACTAGCTTTAGGTGCAACCCAGCTCTGGTATCATTTTCTTTTATAAACCATTCGAGGTCCGTCTATTATACTTCGTCGACCCAAAGATTACCACTCCATTTTAGACACTCCTAAGTGGATAGAGGAGTTCCACTAGGGCATTACCCCATTTTAGCATTTGGGGTCGGGAAAAAACTTTAAAAGACTCTTTTTCTTTTTAGAAAAGTTTCACAAAGCCCAATGCATATGACATTAACTATGAAACTTTGTACTTTCATGGGACACATGCAAATACCGAAACTCAATCATAATCATACATTAAGAAATCTAGCATAACCATATACCTTTTGTATTACAGCTTGAAAATATTAGAACATACGACCATGTTCTTAATCATAAATCCTAAGGCATTTAATCAACAAACAAGAAGCGAACATTCACAACTTCAAGTCTTCTCACCAAGGAGATAAAAAGCAAGGTTGAGAATATTAGAACATGCGACCATGTTTTTAACCGTCAAGTATTCTTGCCAAGGAAATAAAACATCTCGCTCATCGCCTAACTCTGACGCCTAGTCTAGTCGCCATTGGGTCTCCTTGCCTACCAAGAGATAATTCTTCTAGCCCCATTGGCCCAGATAATTCTCTTCGCTGCACGTAGGACAAGGCTCCTTGCTTAAATCTCCCTAGCTCTCTTCAGATCTCGTTGCCTCTCGTCAATTTGGATATGTAGTCTGTTCTTTTGTACCAAAAACAGCTCTCCTTTTGCACTAAATCCTCCCATTCCTTCAAATCCAAGAAAATAAAGAAAAATATATAGAAATAAAATAAATTCAATAGAATTAAAGGAAAACTAACACTTTTCATAAATAAAAGAGCAATAAAAATCACATAAAAACAACATGTATCAAATACCCCCAAACATAAGCTTTGTTCACCCTCAAGCAATGAAACAATTAAAACAAGCATTGATTTGATTCATAAAATTTATTGTCTCAAAGATTTCCTAAAGTTTATAACTCAAAAGAATCAATCAAGTACAAAAGTTAAAAGTTAATTTAAAACTCAAGTCCACCGCATTATCCATCCTTACATTCATGCATACCTCTCATTATCACTTCATCATCAACTCCCCGAATGGTTTTATGCAAACAAGTAAATAAATAATGGATCTCTAAAAACTCCATAGGCTTTCTTTTCAAATCACTCTCCACTAATGTAGAATAAAAACTATCACCAAGGATCAATAGGTCTTTATTAAGCTTGTACTGTAAGGCTAGGGTAAAGGCTACAAAGAAAAGGCAAGATTCAAACAAAGCAGAAGAACGTAAGTTTGGGCACCAATAGAATGAATAGAGCGTTCTCAATTCTAACACAAACATCTCTTCTCAATCATTGTGAATCTCTCAACATACCTCTCTTTATCAAACTTCCAAAAATCTCTTTCTTCACCCCACTGTCCGGCACATCGAATTGTTTTTTTTTTAATGCTTTTGCAAACGACTTTGAGTCGTACTCCTTGTTTCGTTGATACACATAGTCTCCTTTTTGACACCCCCAAACTAATGATTTTGATAATATGAATTATGATACTCTTTACTTGTAGACCTTCTACCTCTCTCGCCTTTTATGCTCTTTTGAGTTTGTGTCAACTTAGTTCTCTTGAGATGTGAGGAAATTAGTTTTTAAGCTCAAATAGGGTAGGGAATATGATTTTTTACAAGAAAAAAAAATATAAGGCCGAAATATAATTCAATGAAGCTCAAAGGGGTTACTAGGGATAAAGATAATACACAAGTAAGCTTGAAAGGCTCAATCGATCCAAAGAATGCCTTAATCATTTCCCTAGTAATATTCTGTCTAAGATTTCACCTTAAGTGTAATCAAACAAGTTCTAAAGTAAGTTGAGACCATACAAATTCACAAAATCCACATAAAGTTTCTCCAGGTATGCAAAACGATTAAGCAAGATCAGGTAAAGAATCAACAACTAGACTCAAGCAATGAGAATTTTTCCTAAAAATTATAATCAATTTCAATCATATTCTTATCATAGACTTTTTATTCATCAAACCATACTGTTGTTGTTGTTATTATTGTTGTTGTTGTTGTTGTTGTTATTGTTGTTGTTGTTGTTGTTGTTATACATAAATTAATTAATTAAATTCCCTTCCCCCAAACTTAAATATCACATTGTCCGCAATGGGAAAGAGGAAGAAAAAACTAAAGAAGAGAATGAAAGAAGGTAAGAGATGCTCCCATGATTTTCTCTTTTCTTCCAATTGAATATTTTCCTTGAAGGTGTAGCCGTGTACCCCTTGGAAATCTCCCTGGCCTCTTCATTCCTGCAAGATAAAAGCAAAAGAATAAGATTAAGCAAAAATAAAACTTAAACAGAAAAAATTTAAACCTTGGATTGCCTCCCAAAAGTGCTTTATTTAAAGTCTATAGCAAGACATTATCCTCTCATCATTTATCACTGGCGGGATCAATGGAACACTTTTTCGAGTTAAAGTCTCCATCCACATAGGGTTTTAATCTATGTCCATTGACGTTAAATGTTCCTTTTGTCTCATGATGTACTTCAACCACTCTATAGGGAAAGACATGGGTCTCAACAAACAGTCCCGACCACCAAGAGCACAACTTTCTCAGGAAGGGTCAAAGTCTTGAGTTAAATAATAAAGCTTTTTGCCCGACTTTGAATTTCCTTCTCACAATGTGCTTATCATGCCATCTTTTAGTTTATTTTTGTAAATCCGAGCATTCTCATAAGCATTATTGCGGAACTCATCCATCTCATTGATTTGAAATATTCTCTTCTCGCCAGCTGCTTGTAAATCAAAGTTTAGTGTTCTCATTGCCCAATAGGCTCGGTGTTCTAGCTCCACGGGTAGATGACATTCTTTTCCATAAATGAGCCGATAAGGCGACATCCCGATTGGTGTTTTGAGTGTTGTCCAATAGGGCCATATCGCATCATCAAACCATCTCACCCAGTCTGTCCGAGAGGTACTCATGGTCTTCTCCAATATGTTCTTTAGCTTCTGATTGAGCTGAAATATTGTATATTTCATACATTTAGAACCGATACATTTTAATTATTTCATAACATTATTATTGGTTTTAGATGGAAAATTGGTTAATAGGCATAAATACAAGTTGTGATTTTAAATTGATTAATATTATGATTTATGCTTAACTTTATAACCTATGATTTAATTGAGGCAATATTTTCTCATCTACACAATACAACTGTGATATTCTATTCTTTGTTTTAATTTTTTTTTTTAGTTTCTAATTTGGTATGTTCTTTACTTTCTTGTTTTTAGAATGATTTTTAAACAAGCTTTTTCCCCCAAAATCCATGCAGATGGACGGATATGTTGTCAAAAGAAATATTAAAGAATCGGTATTCAAGACAAAGACGAGCGAGTATGAAGCCATGAAACATATGCACGCCACTTCTTGTTTTGGATCATTGGGTTTCGAGGAAAGAAAGGAAAATAGAACTTTTTGGCTTGGAAAAAAGACGCTGCAAGAGACTTTTTCGTAGTTGCTCTGCACCCAAAAAGGAACCGCACGAAAAATCTGAAAGGGGAGAGCTACTGGGGACACCGAAGGCAGCGAAAAAATAAATAAATAAATAAAAAGGAAAGAAAATACTTAACGTTTGGGAAGGGACGAGTGATTTACGAAGAAAAGGATGAAACAGAAAGAGCAAGACGTATGCTGGCTTGCTCAAGAGTTGGTGACGGAGGAGGTTTGTGTAGAGAGAAAGACTAGAGAGAGAAAAGTTTTGGTTTGAAGCGGGGCTCACGGCAGGGAGCGAGGCTCTGTTTTTTTTTTTTTTTTTTGGGTATAGGGAAAACAGGGGTTTCTAGAGTTCAAGGCGGTGGTTGTTTGGCCTACTGACTTGCGTGGGGCTAGTTTGGTGGAGAGACACTGGTCTCTGGAGAGAACTCGAGAGCTGGAACTTTTGGAGAGGCTGGGTCAAGTGAGACACTGGACGAAGCGAACTGGAGGGGAGTGTTTCATTTTTATTTCTGGGGGAAAGAAAACTGTGACCTAGCATACGGAGATTTACTTTTTGTTAAGAGGGGAAGGGAGACGTAGGAACACGGGGGCTTCTAGTTTTTAGCTGGGAAAAAAAATGGAGAGGTGAGGGCTGGTTTTTTTTTTTAGGGTGGAGCTGAAAAACAGGGGCCTTCTGGAGACTTACGGACAAGGGGGAGTTTTTTTTTTTTTTTGGTGAAGAGGAGACGCAACGGACAGACGGGAGAGCTTGTGAAGGCTCTTACTTCTGGATGGAAAAAGAACGAAGGAGACGCGAGGCAATTGACTGACTTTTTTTGTTGGGAGCGACACGCTGCGGGATTGGAGCGAAACTTTAGGAGTCGATTTTCTTTTTTTTCCAAGTTTTATTTTGGGTTTTGGTTTTCCAAACGTGGAGAAACAACAAACGCTGAGGGAGTTCTTCTTTGGCTTTGTTTTTCTCTCCTCCTTTGCTCAATGGTGGAGGTTGTTTTCTAGTGTTAGACTTTGTGTTTTATTTTAGTTTTCTGATGGAGAATGTTTATTTGATTTTCATGGCTCTTGTGTTGAACATGGTTGGCTAAATTTTCATACTAAGGTTAGAGGTGAAGTCTAATGATTTAAACATTATTTTCGGAGCAATATTAGAATTTATATTGTGAGCTTGATTGATTGAATGATTTTATTATTAGATATTTTGATTGTCTATATATTTATCTTAATTTATTGTGCTTTTTTAATACATTGAATGCTTGAAAAAATTCATGTAATATTCAAATGAGTTTGTAAATGTTATAATCATCAATAGTTCATGCTTAATCATTAGTGACTACTTTTCTTGACCTTAAATGTTAAATCTTCCAATTAAATGGAATTATTATTATAGTTTAATTGAAGTAAATCGATCAGAAACAATATTCTAAATTATTATACGGATCCTCAAAACTTTAGTCATTCTCCATATCGATTTATTTTATCATTTTAGTTTTATTCTTTTACTTTAAAAATCTTCATCTCAGTAATTTTTTCTTCTATTTGATTGCATGTTCCTTTTAGTAATTTATTTTCATTGTTTGAGTTTATTTTCTTTATCACATAAGTCAATCCCTGTGAATTCAATCCTATTAGGTACTACAACACCTATACACTTACAAGTAAAACTGCACTAAATTTTTGGTTTACTAGTTTAAGTCAAAGTTTAGGCACAACAGCTCCCGGTTAGACACCTCAACTTGACCGCTCATTTGAGGATGGTATTGTGTCGCCATGTGATGAGTAACTCCGTACTTAGTCAGTAGCGCTTCAAATTAGCAATTGCAAAAATGCTTCCCGCCATCACTTGTGGTGCCCCCAGCCCCACTTGGGATTTGGCAATCATTGAGATGCCAGGACATACAACACAAGACTACACATCTCTCATACATGATAAATAATATACAATGCTCCTAGATATTCTAGCAGTATGCAATAAACGTTCAATGAAAACAATAAAAAGGTAAAGATAATCAAAGCAATGCAATAGGCAATTGCAAATTATATGGTAGCAAAAAAAACTTTTACACCAACCTTGTCCCATCATTGACATCCATAAACAAACAGAGTTTTCAAAATATAATATGAGTTTGCATTTCTCAAAACATGGGACCAAACTATTTTTTTTTAATATATCAAGTTCCAAAAGCATTTCCCCCTTATGGGAAACGGGTCCTAACACTAAACATCTATTTTCTCTCTCTTTTATTTTTTATTTTTATAGTGGTTCATCCTTCACCCACTTCTCCAAGGCCCGATTCTTATCCCTATTATTGAGGTATCAGAACTCCTCAATGAACTGGAGGATCTTAGAGATCTCCTAATTTATGACCTCTAGGTGCTTCAAAATAGTGGCTCTGGCCTATTGATGCACATCTTAGGCACGATCCTCTCGGAGGAGAGGGTGCCATTCTCTTCCTCTTGGTCATTAGCGTCACCTTCTATTCCTGTAACAACTTCTACCATTACGAAGGAGGAATAATAGTGGAAAATTGTAACAATGAAATTTCAAGAAATCTCAATAAGTAATCACACAGCATACCACAGTTAACACAAGCATACAAGAGGTCTATCATGCAATGCATGAATGGACGTGTACATAACTCATAACTGAGACTAAGCTATGGCTCATGCATTGACCATTCTCAAAACTTGTAATAAAGACTTAACATTTTCAGAAAACATACTTTCATCATCATTCTTATCTTAGTTAATCACGTGATCCGGATCATATTATATCATATCGCATGATTCACATCATGTGATCCATATCATATTATGGAGGTGCGTGGCCTCGTTCTTCTAGCACTTGTAGATACATCACGGTTCCCCTATACATTGCGTGTTCCTGCTAGTTACCGCACCATCACTAGTCCGTGCACCGTGATGACTACGTCTTAACATAACTTAACTTATTAACTCAACAATACTATGTCAGGTCACATGCCTTGTGCACCCACTGCGTTAGGCGCAACCCCTCTCCGGTATTCTTTTAAAAAATCCATCCAAGGCAAGTCGACAGTTCTTTGTCGACCTAGAGGTTATCATTCCATTCTTAAGCACTCCAGAGTGGACAGGGGAGTTCCACTAGGAAATTCCCCCGTCCTAGCATTTGGGGTCGTAATAAAATATTTTAAAACATTATTTTATTTCCAAAATCCCTTTTTGTTCTTGAAAAATTTTCTCTTTGAAATCACTTTTCCCCAATGCATGTGACATGAGACTTAAGACATGTGTGCTAGTACTTGACATATACCATATGAGATACCATGCATGAAATAACCAAGCATAACGTGTTTAATTCATAACATGATAACATAGAACTCATACGATCTTGAAACACAAACATGGAACTATGTAAACTAGCTTTAGCCAAAACATACATGCATAAGAACATGGAAAATCATCACTTAAACATACTTCAAACTTCATCCAAGATTCTTACAAATCATGGCGTAGTAGAACAAGAAATGGAATCATGGCATCTAAACAAGATCCGAGTCACTCAAAGTAGATTAAAACCGAATCATTACAAGTCTTAAAACATCAACATCATTTTGCTTAAAACCGAAACATGTAAGGAATCTTATCACCATTTTTCATCATAAACCGATTCACATTAGCCATTCCATAATCATATTCCAAGTTCATATAAGAGTATTTAATCAAGCAAACAAGAATAGCAACCAAAATAATAGAAACAAATTAAGGATTTACACAAAAGTATACATGCATTAACAAGAAGTAAGTTGAGTTTGTACTTACAAAAATCCGTGGAGATTAACAAATAGCAAGCTATAAATCGAAGTGTAAATCATGATAATGAGGGTTCTAAAAACCCTAATCCATGAGGTTAAAGTGCATGTGTGATTGTTAAGGCTACCACTCGAGTTTAAACACCAATAGGTCAATCGGTTTCTAGGGTTTTGAGTCAAGAAGTCTCTCCTTTTCTTGTGTTCTTCTCCATAACTCAAAATAAGGTGAAAAGACAAGTAGTTGGCTGAATACATGAAGAATTTGGACTCCTCATTATTCGACTTATACCAAACCCTAGGAAACCGTAGTTGGTTCATTAAGAACAAGTGTGATATTGTGAGTGTTTGGTCAAAACTGAAACTATTTAGAGATTCTCATCTCCACAAGTTGATAATATGTCATGTGTGGGTGTGTGAATGAATCAAGCAAGTGAATCTTACCGTGCTTCTTCCTTGCTCTGCCAAAATCTCTTCTTAATGGTAGTTTTCCTTTGTTTGGTTGGAAGGAAAGTGTGAGAAAGTGAAAAATCCTTTGAGTGCTTGTGTAAGAGACAATGATGAAGGTGAGAACATGAGAGGTCCAAAATTGACAAAAGAAAACCCTTGGGCATGTATCTCTCTCTCCTTTACATAGAACTTTCCCAAAAAATCTTATTGGTCACTTAAAACCCAATGCATGAAGGACAAATGGCACTGCCCTTCTTCCTTCCCCTTGCCATCCATGTCCCTTGAGTTTCATCATGAGATTGCCTTGGAAACGATCAAGGCTTGAGGTGGCGTGTGGGGTTCCTCCCCTCTTGGCCGAATGCCTCAAATGCCCCTCTCAAAAGTTTCTAAGTGCAATGTACGTTAGGGCAACTAGGTAAAATTACTCAGTAGTCTCTTCCTTTTCCTAAAATAACATGTTTTATGGATGCCACATGGCTTAGGCATGTGGAGTCTTCTAGATGCCGCCCCTCTCTCTCTCCCTTCCCTATGGAGGTCTTTCTCCTTCCATGCACATTCCCTAGGTGACCTTCCACTTCCCAAAGCCTTTTCTTGTAACCCTAGTTGACAAGTGGCGTGTGAGTGTGTGCCTTAAGTGTGGGGGCTAAAACTTTAGGGTTAAGATGGTCTTTTGCACAATGTCCTTTCATCTTTTACTCTAGAAACTCTTTGCATGGTTAGCAGTTGGAAAAGATCTAAGAAAACTCACGGGTGGGTGTGTGGTAGAAGGAAACTGAAAATCCTTCTTGTCTTTTAGCAGATGATGGCAGCTCAGTTAAGACAAATAAAGAAATTTGAGCACCATCGTACTCGTTTTAATGAAATTAATTGATGAATGAAAGGAATGAATAAAAACAAAGGAAAGGAAATGAGTAAAAACATGAATGTTTTAATGTATGAAACTACGTAACGGCCATGACTGATGAATGAATGATGGTACCAAAGGACATGATAGATTGCAATGTCGGGTAAATAATATTGATAGTACACCCAGTGCTGCCCCTTGACTAAGGCATTCCCAACTTACAGCCACAAGCGAAATTGGGTACAAAAGACTGCTAACCCCAACACATAGGGTGTAATAGTATGTACCGGCCAGAGGAAAAGTGATCAGATTAATTGTATGCATGAAAGGTTTTAGTTTTATGAAAGAGAGTACAAGGTGGGAATGCATGAATGAGTGAGAATGCATGAATGATACTTATGTAAAGTATGTATATGAGTAAGAATGCACGAATGAAACTTATGTTCTTATATTTTTACGGTATGAGGTGATGCTTATTGAGTATTCGACTTATTTTGTTTTTATGTATACCCCACACAAAAATGAAATGAAGATGAAGCGTTAAAACAAACATGGCCCAATGAGAAGGTGACGAAAGCTTAGGTGTTTTATGTAATTTATGAAATCTTATTTTTTTTAAAGAACTCATATTTTAGTTTAATGATTTCCCCTACAAAATCCTTTCTTAGATTTAAAAATGTAAGTTTTTAACCTTTTAACTATGGAATCTTTTATATCCTGAGAATTGAAGAAAAAGTTTAAAAAAGTCAGTAATTCTCATCTCGTTGTCTAAAATCATTTTCTAAAATTCCACGGCAAAAACGGGTGTTACAAAACCGTTAATTAATTTTTAAATTAATTATATTGATTTTTTAGGATGACATATATGATATATTTTAATGTACCATAAATAATAATTAATCCGTATAGGAAGATTTTTCATCTTTTGAAAATGAGAATTAATAAACTCAAATAATATTTTTTTTTCAAATATTTGAATGTCTTTCAATAAATTTCTATAGTTAAATTTATTTCAATTATCTACGCCATCATTCGAATGACTCTTATGAGCATTTGACCGGTTTATAAATCTGTTCGAGCGTAAAATGATCGTTCGAACGGGATAGCAATCATCTCCACTAGATTTATTCATAACTTCCCACCAAAAAAATGTTCAAATGATTGGATCTCACATTCGAACGGTTTCTAACTTTCCCCCTCCACAATTGTATATACTTTCCCACCACAAATATTATTCAAATAGTTATGTCAACATTCGAATGTGAAATATCATATTGTTCGAACATGTTTTGGGAATGTTTTTCTGTATCGAGACGCTGTATTTCATCCTAAAAATTCTAATTTGAATAGATATTTGTCTATGTGAATGCGTAAAAACTGATTCCATATTTTTGGACGAAATATAATTTTCATCTCAAATAATTACTTTTAGGGACAAAATTTAATTTATCCTTAAAAGATTTGGTCCCTAAAACTCAAATTTCTTGTAGTGAATTATATATGTTCTATAAGAAATAGATTATTGTAGGTAGCCAGCAATGCTAGACGTACATGATACTATCCAGGCATGACAAGATTAGCAATATTAATGTAGATCCAGTACTCTGTTATAATAAGAACAAATATGACTAATCCTGTCTTAAAATCTAAACCCTAAACATGTTTTGCATGCGTCTGAAACAGAGTGCTGCCATCCATAGATATGACTAATATGCTGAAGATTTAACGTAGGGTACAGTACTTTTTCCTACTTTGCCAAATAATATTCTTATATATATATATATATATATATATAATAGCGAGCCACTGTTTATCGCACTACATATTTAACTACCAGAAGGCAATTAATCGTGGAAATTTCAAATTCTGCAGATGAACAAAACCAGAAGAACAAACAAGATTTTAATAATGCCGAGATGATGATCTATATATATTATATTTATGGATTATTTAGTATGATCTGGTTCGGTCTCATTAATTAATAACAGTTTGGAGAAATCAGTGGGCCTAATATTTCACAGCTAGCCAGCTTGTTTAGAATCAATAAAGCAAAGCACGGGCATATACCCTACTACTGAAGCCCCAATATTGCAGGTGAACCAGGACAGCTTAGACAGTGATAGAGGCACACAGATTTCCAGAATTTTGAAGTGACAATTATAACTGTCATGAATGAAGCAGAAGAAAAGTAAGAAAATAAAGACATTTTTTTTTAACTTTTTTTGGGTAAAATATTTTTGAAGATCAGGTGGTAAATATAATTCACGGACTGACCAATATCTCTCTCTCTTTTAGAGTTACTACATGCCAGCCGAATGGTCCAAGTTGCAAGATGTCTGATCTTTTAAGTTTGGTCCACAAACAAGAGTGATGGGTGATTAATGCTGCTGAAGGTAAACTGGTAAAGATAATTCTGGCTGGGAACATAAGCTCCTACTCTGATTTTTCGAATCTTAAGTCCAAACTCTCGTTCCTATTAATTTTCAATTTTCTGCTTAATTCCAAATAAAAAACCACTAGGCAGAATGTCTACAAAAAGTCGATGTGTATAGTTTTTGAATCGTGTCGTGAAGAAAGACAAAGATGGTTCGAATGGGAAGAAACAAAAACTTCAATAAGCTATTGATATATAGCTGTGATTATCAAACCCGATAAAATAACCGAACGTGAAAGCTAAGTACTTCCTTTTTGGTCACCTTTCTTCGCAGTTTCTTCTCAAATTTTCCCACCCATTCTTAGAATGCTCATGTGATGACTTGCCATCCACCAGTAACTGTTTCTTTGCCTTTCTGCACATAAGCCATGAAAACACACATAAACATTTATGGTGAAGATAATTTCTAGAATCCATTGATGGATCTAAAACAAAAACACCCACCGATGAAGCCGCAAGAAAACACAACAAAAATGCATTAAAAATCACCTTTCCCGATAATATATTAATTCTATAGCCCATGCTGCATCATCAAGATTCTCTCTCTCTTGATTTCTAGAAATAGACAAAGTATATATCCCCCACCTCCAGCTATAAGCACCTGAGAAGATACTATTTCCACCCTAGCAAGTTTGGCTCAGAGGAATATTCACAGATCTACAGAAGGTCAGCAGAAGTCCTTGAATAGCCTATAAGATTCTACGCAGTTTGCAGAGAGAGAACTGATGATCATATTAAAATATACATACAGTAAACCCACTCATAGATACTCATAGATTGTTTTGGGAAAAAAAACTGAAGATAGAAAGAAAACCCAGCTTACGGTAACAGAAAGTACTCGGAAGGAAAGGATCACCTGGGTTCAAGTGCAAAAGAGGCAGTATTGAATAGTGCAAGAGATCATCCTCTTTAATTTGTGTAGTCGTTTATTGCCGATGCAGCATCATCAAGATTCTCACTTTCAAAAGAACTCTGGCAGAGTGCAGATTTTGCAATCACCCACTGTGCATTTGCATGTGAATCTTGATGATGCTACACCCGCAAACAACTGACTGTCAATCTATATATCGTCCATGCACAACGCCTGATTTTACCGAATATGTGCACTAAATATTATGTCAAGAAAGGTAGCAGAAGTACATCCGAACATTTCCATTGGGAGACTCTCGTCAAGAAAAGGAAAAACAAAAAGAAGGAAATAAAAATAAGAAGAATGGAAAAAATATGACATTTCATGTACGACTTAGCCCGACGCCACAGGAAAAGATGACTTGTTGGGTTATGAGTGGTTGGAACATAAAGTAGTACGCGAGGGGTACCCCCGAGAAGAATCTACCGTGTCCAACACGACCATAGGAACAAAACTTTCAACTATCGAGTAAGGACCTATTGAAACGAAACAAAACAAAACCCTATTCAGAAGTTTTTTGTACCCCAAAGAAAGAAATTATAATTCAGTACTATTTATGAAGTCACAGAAACTGGAGACTGAAACCATCTGTATCGAAGGACACTTTCGAAATCATATCTGGGTCAGATTTCTCCGATTAGATTCCGGCAACAGAAAGAGTTCGAAAGGGAAGCCGAGTCAGATTCCGGCACAGGAAAAGAAAGCCCCGGTCTGCAACATATCTCTCCATGCCAGATTTCAGCGATTAAGCCCACAAAGAAAAGGTAAATCAACAAACAAAATTGATATATCAGACGGACAAAAAAGCAAGTACCCCGATAGAGGTAAAGCGGTTTATATATACATATTGATTGGGGAGAAAACAAATAAGTACAAGCAACAAAAATGAGCAAGAAACAAAGGAGAAAAAAGCATACGGTTTTGCACAGAAAAACAAAGAAGGTGAGTATATGGCTGAGATCTATGATCTCTATATATGGACAAGACCACAGAGAGAGAGAGAGAGAGAGAGAGAGAGAGAGAGAGAGAGAGAGAGAGAACTCACAAGAATGAAAACAATGGAGGGAGTGACTATTGGACAGAGATATATAAACAGGGCCGACGCAAAGTTTCATTGGCTGTCTCAAGTTTCTACCATCTTGATATTCTGATTGGTTTATGCTTAGCTGTTCAGTACTGCCCCAATATTGGCGCAGTTAAACATCACCATCTTCCCAAAACCCTAGTTACTTTGGGTGGTGGGAGCAATGAGCTAAAGGCATCCTCTTGTGATTATAATGGACTTTCCATACTTTCCCTTGTTTTTTTCCGTTTTTCTCTCATCTTTTTTTCTATAAATTTGTTCTTGGAAAATGATAGAAACATATTCCTCCAATTAATGGACTCGATCCCAATCACCAAAGTTACGTGGAATCTCGATCCATCGGTAAAGAATATATATCAAACTTCTTAGAAATCTAAATTGACAAAAATCGTCATTTCAACCGACGAAATTTAAAAATAAAAAATATTTAAGAATAGTGATCCATACACGAGATATGCACCAGGATAGCATGTACATATTTGTTTACATTGTTCACGAATACTGAAAAAAAAGAAATGCACCGTCCTAGTGCATTCCCTGGTACGAAATAGTTGATCTCAACCTATGTATAACACAAGTTTCCTGATGCTTAGATGCATCATGCATGCATGCACTTTAGTACATGTGCCATAAATATGGCCGGATTCCGGTTTCCCCAATCACTAGATATCACACGATTACAAGCATGTCTGCTTTGACGTTGTTCTACATGTGTAAGAGTCTTTTTTAGATTCAGGTCTCTAAAGTTTCTAGTTTAAAATGAAAGAAAGTTTGCAGAGAAATGGTTTTGACCCAAAAAAAGAATTCATTCAGTAGAATATTTCAAATATATATAATTGTACAATGTAATTAGCTAGAAAGGAAAGACTAGACTTAACAAATATATAATATTTGATAGATCTACAATATTTGAAAAATGTGAAGTTATCTATACAGAAGTCCTGAATTAGTGGAGTTCGAACGTTGATGTCAAGATTGATCTCTATTAGGCATGTGAATCTGAGTGCTGAAGTTTCTGCACAATTTCCTCTGCTGATGTGACGTCTGCTGAATTGTTTGATTTAACCTGCCTCCGCAAGCTAATGGGGAGTGGTTCAACCAGATGTTTGGATTTAAGGAAGCTGAACCGAGAGATAGATAGACCTTTAGTGAAGATGTCAGCCACCTAATCCAAGGAGAAGATATACTTGATGAGGATGTCGCCATTGAGTACCTTCTCACGGATAAAGAGATAATCGACCACAATGTGTTTAGTGCATGCATAGAACACGATATTGGAAGATAATGCCAAGGCACTGATGTTGTCACACCATAAAGTAGGAGGTTGAATTACATACATAGCCAAAAAAGCTCAGCTATGTAGAGAACCATAGCACAGTATTCGACTTCAGTGCTGGACTGAGAAATTACAGCTTACTTCTTGGCACTCCAAGAGAGAAGCTAGATAGTTGCCAAGAAAGACACCAAGGCCAGACGTTAAGAGCCGATCATCAGGATCACCAGCCCAATTAGAGCTAGTGAAGGCTTGAACCTGCAGTGGAGATTTAGAGTAAACTAATCCATGATCAACAGTGTGTTTCAGATGCCTCAACACTCTCTTAGCTGTTATCTAGTGTAAAGTGGTGGAGGAGTGCATATGTTGGCAAAGTTGATTCACAGAAAAAGCAATATTTGGGCATGTCAACGTGAAGTATTGTAGTGATCCCACTAGTTGGCGATATGTTGTAGGGTCGGAGAGAGCTTCACCATCATGTCTAGAGAGTTTAGAACCCGATATGCAAGGGGAGTACATAGGCTTAGCTCCAAGCATGTAAAAGCGATGAAGGAGGTAAGTGATATACTTAGTCTACTAGAGATGAAGTCCAGTTTAGGTGTGAGTGGCTTGAATTCTTAAGAAGTAGATGAGAGGACCCAAGTCTTTGAGAGGGAATTTTCTCTACAAGGTGATAGTCCCTAAACTCTACCACAAGTTCATTGGTTGTGACAAATAGAACAAGATAAAAAAAAAAAAAAGTATCATTTCCATAAGAAGGAGATTCAAGTACCAATTTACAAAATTTCCTATATTATTTAGATGATCCAAATTGATGTGATTGATTGTAAATTGTTAACTTGAAAAATCAAATATGAAAGGTTCTTAGGGCTTGGATATCATCAATTGAATTCCTACAATGAGTTTAAATACGGTTGCTTGCATTAATATTTTGCTAATTACAATGACCTAATTCCCCCTTGTTTTTTATTTGATATTCTCTTTCAGGGTATAACACCTATACCTATATTAATCCTATGTCTATTTTTGTGATTACAGAAATTAATATAAATTCGTTATGCTCTGTAGAATTCTTGAATGTAGGTTACAATGGTGTGTATTTATTTCTGAACTATACTGCCAAGGTTTCATGAATTCACGAACTAATATTGAACTTCAACTTCAGTTACTTCATTCAATATCTTAAGTATGCAATTTATGGCCAGTAAATTACAAGAATGAAAACCAAAATCATCAAATTGCAATTAACAAAGGATATTCAATACAATCTTACTCAAATCATATTAAAAATTCAATGACTACATTCTAGCCCTAGAATAAGAAAATTAGGAAATCATAATTGAAAAAACAATCTAATTATTCCTCAAACAAAAATTTGAATTCAACATCCTTAATAACAATTTAGCAACTAAAAATTATAAAAAGAAAAAAAAAACAGTATGTAATTGTAAAAATTGAGAGCTTTGTTTTTTCTCTCGAAATTATGGCTGCTCCTTTCAATTCTCCTTTTTTAATTACATGCTAATAATATGCTTATTTATTGTAGAAAAGAAATCCGAAGGTTTTCCTGATTTGCCTTTAAAAATCACCTAACTTTTTGGACTTATATTGGTTACATGTATGGGTTTTAGGAGTTCGAATTTTGAAATCATTATTCAGGAGAAAGTTGTAGCCCCTTAAGATAGCTTTTGAACCCATCAAGAATCATATCAATCGGATATTTGAGTAGGAAGTTACAGTCAAAACACTAAAATATGTACAGGTTGTCTCCTAACGCATTTCGAATTTGAATTTTTTGTGGATTCCTTCTATGATTTCTTTTTTTCTTTCTTCCTTTTTTTTCCTTTTTATGGAACTTTTTCTTTTTAAAATCCTCATTCCATAACTTCAAGCCATCCAATCCATTCAAAATCGAATCTCTTTTCAAATTTTAAAACAAAAATATTCCCCACATAAGCTGTTGAGAATTTAGAATTCTTGGCTGCTTGACTTCTAGCTAGATTTAGAGCATCATAATGACATATTTTGGAACTAGGCCCTTTATGAAAATTTTATATCTCATTCTCAGCTTTCTAACCCACCTAATATTGATTCATTCTGACTTCAAGATCTTTAGATACAGACTGAAAACCAAAACAAGGTCTGGGCTACAGTAAACTTCTGGACAATTTCTGACTTCTCCCTTTCTTCTAAGTTTCAAACTTCAAAATGGAAAAATTGAGTTTTGGAATCTTCATAAACATTTTAGGCATGTCTCTTAGATTTCCAGAATACCAAAAATTACCTAAAATTGAGGTGCATAGCTCCAATTAGAACCCAAAAACCCAAACAGTGTTCTATTTTGACTAGATCATCTCAACTAGGATTTGTTCTCTAGGCCTAGCCCTAATTGTGTCTCTTCACATCAACCCAATTTCAAACTATTTCAATAATTAAACACCTACAAAATATCAAACATTTTCAAGAATTAAATAAATGTAAAAGACACCTAAAATTCTAGGCAAATGAGCTAATAAACATACAAAATACTCTTAATCAAAACAATTAGGACTTAGAAAATGTATGAAATAAATTTCCATATCACAACGCATTGATTAGATAAGAAATAACATATGCATGTGAACCAGGGATGATAATATCATCAACATAAATAAGCATGAAGATTTTGACATCATTTTGAATGAATAAAAACATGGAATAATCAACAAGAGAGGCAATGAACCCAATATCCAGCAGAGCAGTCAAGAGACATTGAAACCAAGCTCGAGGAGCTTGTTTGAAACCATAAATGACCTTGTGTAATTGACACACATAATTAGGAAGAAGAGCATCAACAAAACCCTATGGTTGTTCCATGTAGACTTCTTCCAACAGGTGACTATGAAAGAAGGCATTTGACACATCCAACTATTGTATAGGCCAATTAAAATGAACAGCAAGAGTCAAGATAATACGAATGGTAGAGGGCTTAATAACTGGAATAAAGGTGTCAGAATAATCCACAACCTACTACTGGTCAAAGCCCTTCACTACAAGATGTGCGTTGAACCTCTCAATAGAGCCATCAGGTCATTGCTTGATCTTGTAGACCCACTTGTTGAGAAGTACATTGTGATGTGATGGACGGAGACAAAGGATACTCCAAGTCTAGTTGCTTGCAAGAGTATTAAATTCTTCTCTCATTGCCTCTTTCCATTGAGGATTAATGATGGCTTTGGAAAAAAAAAGATAGTTCCACATCCAAAAGTTGAGCATGAAAGGCAACAAAGGGTATTGAGTGCTATAAAGGTGATAATCTAGAAAAGTTTGAGGTTGGAGGGATCCTATACGAAATTTGATAAGCATAGGGTGAAGAGCAGGGGTGGGAGAGGGAATGGAAAGTGTTGAGAGATCAAAAGTTGAGGCAGGAGCAATGGGGTTGGGAAAGGTAGGTAAGGAGGGAGAAGTAGTACGGTTAGGTAGTGGACTAGCAAACGGTTGAAAGTTAGAGTTTGAAGTGTGAGAAGGAGTAGGGAGACATTAATTTAAAATGGAGGATCGGATGAGGCATTGATCTAGGAGGGCAAGTTGGACTGAGCATCCTTCTTAGCAGGAGAAGATTTCTCATCAAAGATCACATGTCAAGAGAGGTAGACTCGGTTGGTGTTGCTGTCAAGACATCGATACCCTGCTTGACTATACCCAAGGAAGATATAAACTTTGGACCTGAATTCAAGTTTATGATTCAAGTAAGGTCGAAGAAGTGGAAAGCATTTACAACCAAACACACAAAACATAGTGTAGTTGGGAGCTTGATTGAATAATTTCTTATGAGGAGATATGTGATGTAGAACTGTTGTGGGGAGTTTGTTAATAGTGTATACTGCAGTGAGGAAAGCATCTACCCCATACTTGTTGGAAAGACTAGAGTGAGCAAGAAGTGTCAAACCAACTTTAAGGATGTGCCTAATTTTCCTTTCTGCAAGACCATTCTGTTGCGAGGTGTGTGGGCAAGATTTTCGGTGAAAAATGCCATGCTAGTTTAGAAATAATTGAAATCTAAGGGAGGTGTATTTACCGCCTTTATCAGACTGAAGTACTTTAGTTTTGTGAGGGAATTTATTGTTCACAAATAGTTTGAATTTAACAAATGACTCAAAAGCATCAAATTTGGACTTCAGATGATAAAAACCAGACATATAAGGAGAAGTTATCAAAAAAGATGATATAATACTTGCAGCCACCAACTGAGGTGATGGGTGAAGTCCAGATATCAGTGTGATTTCATTCAAGTGGAGTATGAGAAATGCATGTAGATGTTATGAAAAGTAATTATTTACTTTTTTCAAGAGGACAATAATCACAAAAAAAGTCCTTAGAATGAGAAATGGTTGAGACAAGCAAATTATGATCTTCTATTAATTGAGAAGTGAGTACAAAGGAAGGATCGCCAAATCGAAAATGACATACTGGAAAAGTAGTCTTAAGGCTTAAGAGAGCAGTAAAGTCATTGACATCTTTATTGAGAAACATTTGCAGCTTGAGAGGATATAACCCATTTTCAACCTTGCCTACTAAGAGAGTTGTCATTGTCCAATTGTCCTTCACAAGAAAGTAAGTAGAGGTAAGTATAAAGTAACAATCATTGTCCAAACAAAATATTTGGACAAAGAGGAGATTAGTCGAAGCTTTTGGACAATGGAGAATATTGTTAAGTAAAACCTTAAAATGTGGAGATGAGAGGATACTCGAACTAGCGTTTTGAATGGAAAGGCCTGCACCATCACCAACTTATACTGTCTAAGAGCTTTGGAAAGGCTGCTAAAGAGTCAAGTTGTCAAGTTGATTGGTGATGTGAGCATTAGCTCCATTGTGAGCATACTATTGTTGATTTTCCAGTTCATGATTAGTTTGAGCAATTAGTGCATGTAGTTGGGAGGGAGGGTGTCGACCTTGGAAGGAGTAATCCATCCAATGGAAGCAGTCTAAGGCCTAGTGGTTTGCTTTCCCACCTCATCTCATCTCAACTCATCTTCTGTAGGCTTACCTATGGCTAAAAGTTGGTCTGCTAGGAATTTGGCATATTGAAGATATTCAATACTATTCTTGGAGTCCTTGTGAAGACACTACAGTTGCCTTTTCAAATGAGAGACTCTTGACCTAGATTGGGATACAAACTAAGTGGCTATAGTATGCCAAACTTGGCGAGATGTATTCAAGCCAAATATGGTAAAAGTACTGACTCAGAAAGGGTCATTTTGATCCACCCAAGCAAATATTGGTCTCTCTTGACCCAAATTTCATAGGCAGGATTTGGAGTATCCTTCCCATTGGCATCTATGAGAATTGGTGATGGGCAAGAGTTAGAACCATCCACAACACCCAACATGTCATGATTCCTCAAGACTAGATCAAGTTGAGAGAGCCATTGTAAGTAGTGGGTGTTATTAAGTTTAACACCAATGAATTGAGTAAAGGTGGAAAAAAAAAGAGTGATACAGGTGCAGCGGTAGGTGAGGAAGGATCCATGGTAAAGAAAGACAAGTAGGGGAGAAAATTGGATCAATTGATAGATTTAACTATAGGTGCTCTAGTACCATGAAAGAAAGTTTGTAGAGAAATGGTTTTGACCAAGACAAAGAATTCATTCAATAGATTTCAAATATATATAATTGTACAAGGTAAGCTAAAAATCAATTAAACTAGAAAGGAAAGACTAGACTTAACAAATATACAATATTTGACAGATATACAATATTTGACAAATGTGGAGTCATCTATATGGAAGTCTTGAATTAGTGGGATTCGAATGTTGATGTCAAATTTGATCTCTATTAGGCATGTGAATCTGAGTGCTGAAGTTGCTGTATAATTTTCTCTATTGATGTGGGGAATTGTTTGATTTAATATTTCTTATTGTCATGTCTCAAAGTTTCTGTCCACACTTAAAGAATAAAGCGAAAGAACTTCACACATCAAGACAAATATAACATTTACAACTATTCAAGTAAATTTACCAATATTGTATATATATATATATATAAAATAAATATTGTAGGACTTAAAGCATAATTTCCAACCAGCTAGGGAAACTTTTAGTTAAATTTAACTAAAGGTTGCACTTTTTCCTGATTTAGCTATCCAATTATTTCACATTTCTACATCTCTCACTCTATTTTAGCCATACGTTTTTATTATTTTAATTAAACTATCATTTTCTTATTTTTTTATTATTTATCTTGTAATCATAATTTCCAAATTCTTATTCTTCCAACTATTATATTTTTCAAAATCTATTACTTATAAATTCTTTTCATTTTTTTATATTTCCCTAATATATGATCATATTTACAGTTATTTGTTTTCTACATTTTCTTCCCTAACAATCATTTTTTCAAAGTCGTTAACTTTTTCTAACGACCATAGTTTTTAAAGTTTTTTTGTTTCTAACTATAAAAAATTTAAATTTGAAAATTTTCTCATAATCATTATAACTTAAAGTTTGTCCTTATCTAACTTTCATATTCTTAAAGAACATATTCTTCTAACAGTTATAAATTTCTTTCAACATAAATAAGTTTATTTTCTTCCAACTTTCATTATAAATTTCTTTTTCATTGAATCTAACTTCTTACTCTTATGTCTCGTCATTTGCTATAGGTCATTCTTTCCTTCTCAATTTACTTATTAATGATTCTGTCAATAAGTTAGAGATTAATAATGCTATAAAAGAAGAAGAAAGATCGGCACCACCTCAACTATACATTAAGCATAATCGTTTGCAAGGTCATGAAATGTTTTTTCATAATTATTATGTTGTAGCACCAGTATTTTTTTCGAAAGTATTTCATAGGACGTCTTGGATGATAAGATCTCTTTTTTGTCGAACTCAATTTGAAGTCGAAGCTCACGATCCATATTTTTTCCAAAGAATATACTATGTTGGAAGACTTGGTTGTTTTTCCCTTTAAAAGATCACAGCTACACTAAGAATTCTGGCTTATGGAGTAATTGGAGATTTTATGGATGAATATCTAAGGGTTTCGAATACCACTACAATGAAAAGTCAAAAATTATTTGCTAAAGCGGTTGTTTATATTTTTAGGATTGTCTGAGTCTCACAATGACTTCAATGTCTTGGAAAGATCTTTTGTATTTAGTGAACTTGCTTAGGGATATACTCCTCTAGTAAATTACTCAATCAATGGTGATGATTACACTATGGTATACTACCTTGCAGATGGTATATCTCCACAATGGCCAACTTTAATTAAAAAAAAAAAAAAAACCCTAGCCCTAGTAAGTGTAAAAAATATGCAATTTGTTACAGTTCAAGAATCTATCAAGAATGATGTAAAGTTTGCATCTAAAGTGCTCCAAGCACATTTTTCCATTGTGCATTAGCCTGCATAAATATGCAAAAACACTATGCTAAAAAACATAATAAAGGTATGTATAATTATTCATAATATGATTGTTGAATATGTGCAAGATGTGCAACAAATGAGTTTCGATTAGGAACAAATAGATAAAAACCCTCTTACACTAGTATCATGCGATCAAAATTAGGATATACTTATGGAGTTCATTTGTGGCCATTTCACATTAGATATTGACAAACTCATTCACAACTCTAGTCGAGCCTTGTTTAACCTATGACAACTATATGGAGAGAATCATAAGAACTTTGAACGAGTTCTTACTTTTATTTTGCATTTACAAATCCGTATCACAATATGCTTTTATATTTAAAGTTTAAGAATGACCTTGTCTGAGTAAAATGGTTATATCTTTGGATATATAAACTTGATGAATACAAATTTGATGTCATTGGAAGCTTGATAAAAAATCTACAAACTTTGTATTTCACAAAAAGTTTTCAATTCAAATGATTAGTAGGCCAATATGAGTTGTAAAATTAATAGAAAAACCTACATAGAAAAATATGTATTTCCAGCAAATTTAATCTAGTTACAAAGCATCACAAATACCAAAAACTATAAAATTAAATATCATACTTCAAATATCACATCTTATCAAAAGGTAGCAAAGTAGTTGTTACCATTTTTTTTTTCAAATATATCAAAATAAACATTACATATGACAACTAGTTGAATGATCTTCACTTTTCAAATATTCCCACTTTTTGTTGGTGCCAATACTTTTGTTGTGTTTGAATCACTCCACTTGTGTCTATCATCATTACTCTTTCGTCTCGATCTAATTGTTGCAATTGAAGATTTTTCCTTTCTATATGAATTCTCTCATTTTCAATAGTTATTTTCTCTTCCTCAATACGAAGTCTACGTTTATGTTTTAATTGCTCTAATTGAAACATTTCTCTTCCCAAGGGAATTACCTCTTCTTCTTGTATACTTGAGTCCTCAAGATATTCTTTTCTCTTCCTTCTTACCTTTTCAACTTTCCTACCTATTGTTCTCATGATATCTATATTGGTATCATGAAAGGTATAATCATCTCCAACTTGATTTAATGATTTCGGAGTTTGAGGATTGAGGTTTGAAGATAGTACAATAGATTATTTCTTCTTGCTTTTTACCTTGGGTCCATTTTGCAACCATTTTTTTATTGATCCCTCAACAAAAGCTAGCAATATTCAAATGGAAACAAAATCTTATTTATAGATTGATGCATAATCTTTGCATTGGCAATCTAAAGAATTATGGTAAATGAAAAATAAATAAATATTGATAACTTAAGGTATAACATTGCATTTAATATAAGTTATACATTGTCATGCTCAATAATGTTACTTTGATTTTGATATTCAACTTGAGGTAGGCATTGACAAAACTTATTGGTTACTTGTTGAATTGTGGACCACCAATTCATTAAGGAGTTAGAACTAGGTACACTTGTAGTTGGGAAGTCCTTGTGTTCAAAGAAGTATGTGATAGCTCTGTTCCAAAGTGCTTAATGTTTTGGTTAGTTCCATGCACCACTTCAATACTAACTTTTAGCCATGATGATACTAAAAACTTGTCTTCCTTTATAGAGAAGTTTGCACCCTGTTGTGTTTTCTTAGTACAAATAGTTTTTGAAGGTTGAAAGTCTTAGATAGACATTGGAATAATTTAAGCATATTTCAAAAATGAGTTGTCAATGTTTAACATCTCTTTGCAAAATACTTGTAAAAAACATATTTCCTTAGTCTCGCAAATTCGTCTTAAAAGAGCAACATAGTTAATACTGCTTTAAAATTTGAATAATGAGGCATAAAACTTATACCAAAGGCATGGACAATAAATTGTAAATTGAATTTTTTTTTTGTATTTTTTTTTTAAATTCTCAACTCTCAAATCTATACAAAAACAAATGCTAATAAACTAATCATAATTAACCAAAGTCATGAACATAAATTTTTTTTCCTTTAGATCATCACAGGGAGATGCTTTACATGCCTCATTAGATCTAATTGCCTTAAATGTGGGGCCAACTAATTGTGAATAAATATACATATATATATATCCAATTTCCTATCATGGAGTAGCAAAACATGCATATGTTTTCAAGTGGCGTTCCATTGCGGAGACACATTTTTTTGTGTGATTTCTTAGCCAATTTAGAAAAGTCAAATGTCATCTTATGCTAAATTTAACAAAATTAATCTACATAAACAAATAAATCTTAGGTTTTATTTTACAACTCTAAAAAGTTAGATGGATGCATACCTGAAACTATATATAGTATATACAACTTTTGATTCAATTAACAATAATTACTCAACAAACCATGGCTTAAATAAGAAAAAAATAATATTCCTAAAGCCAAAATTCTATAAAAAAATACATAATTAAACAAAATTTGAAGAAAATTTGTATCCAAACTAAAATTGCACTTGGAAAATAATGTTAGAAATTTACCCTTGATTAGAGATTAGAAGAGACTAAGTTAAAAAAGTAATGTGGCTTGTCATGCTTTGTTTGGTTGTATGCAAGTTCTAGAATATAAAATTACTGCATTTTGATAGAAAAGAAGAACAAATTAACTAGCAATAGAAAGCAAAGTGGATTTCACACTAATTTTTATTGTCATTATTTTTTTTAATAAAAAACCCGAAGAATTTAACCATAAAAGTATCATTTGTTGAGTCAATAGTGTTAGCAATCTTTTGCTAACACTGTAAAGACTAGCCAATTCATATGCTATTACTGCTAGCCGACTGGAGTAAGTTTTAAATTACTTTTTGATAGGACTGTTCGCCTGACCCGACTCAAAAAACAATGACTTGACCTGACCATACAAGCTTCCAAAAAAAGAATTTTTGAGCTAATTAGATTAATTGATTAACCGAACTGAAAAATTTCAAAAATTAACCAATTAACCAATTTTTTTTAAAGGATTGCCCACATGTTGTTCTTTTTTCAAGTTGTGGGGCATCAAAATTTAATCTTGTTTTTATCGATCCAATGGAATAATTTAGAATTGAATATAAATATGATGTCATTAAGTTTGACGAGATCATAATTTTTACTTGAAAAAAATATATTCATGTAAAAAAAATATTTTACATGAATATGATTGTTTTGTATTTCTTGTATTAAAAGCCTTCCAAACTTCATTATATCTCTCCAAAAAATAGAAGAGAACTACATGCAACATAATATCAATCCTTTTTTGTTCTTGACTTCCTGTGATCATGTATAGCTACAGGTGAAGGCTCACTTTATTCCTTTTAAGTCTCAACAAGTAAGAAGGAAGTAAATTCCTTGATCAAACCTGCAATGTTTTATAATATGTTACTAGGAAGTGATTGTTTGCTACAACAAAGGAAAGACAAGTTTTTGGGTGTTGGGTAGTTGCCATTCACATATAAGAAAGTTCCTGCAAGGCAAGAATGTGATGAAAGCTATGTTTATCTTACATCATCAAATGAAATTCTTTCCAAGACAAGCTAATTAGGATGCAAAACAAACTACATATACAAAACTAAACATCCTTTAAAATTGACAATAACTATTCATCCTGAGTCAGTGAGCATCATTTCCAAACTTATGTACCTGGTCCTACATGGGCATAATCCCAGTTTACAAGATCGAAACAACAAAAATTTTCAATTTTTTCTCCTTAACATCATAATCCTACTACTGTTGCAAACTTCTTCTAAGTGTGATCTAGCAAACCAACCCATTGTGATGGCCATGTCCTCCATTTGACCGAAGCATCATAACACCATTTGGTATGCTCATCTTATCATAAACCTAAATGGGCATGTCAAAATAGCATAAATGAGTTAATGACTACTAGTTGAATATGAGTTTGAAATGAGGATTCACAACAACTTGTTTCCTAGTCTACAAACAAGTCTTATTCATTGCAAGTCATTGAAAAACTTAGACTGCCCACCTATAAAGGCAATTCAAGCATACAAATAGTATAAGATTCTCCTCTTATCAAGCATATTTGAAGCAGCTAGCATAGATGGGAAACAATCAAATAAGGAATTTCAATAATGAATGTGACTTCTAGGAAGGAAAATTCAAGTAATCTTTAATCGGCCTCTTTCAAAATATTCATTAAAGTCATCTCTACATGAAAAAAAAATTATGTTAAAAATATAATTAATTGAAATGACGATATGAAAATATTCTTCAAATATGAATCTTATCAATTTCTAACTAGTAACTTTTTGCATTTTCCATTACATTTTGGGAGCCATAATTAATGGAGGGAGCCATTAACTAATTTTATATACAAATAAGAGCTTCAACTATTGCAGGGACCAATAAGCTACGAAATGAATCTAAGACATAAACTCTAATGCTAAATGTCGACTCGGAAATATCAAAATTGGGTGTCAATCATTCAAGGCTCTCCATAAAATAATGATCCAACTCTGATTGGGACTCTACAATACCTTTTGATACTTGATAGTACCAATACAAACTATAACTATCATCATCATCATTAGAAGTTGTGTTGATTTGAGTCTCACCAACACTTGAACCTACATTAGATTTTAAATACTGGTTATACATCCACTCAATCATCCTCCTTAACTTTATAATAAGTTCAGACGCTCACTCATGGCCAAGAAAATCTGTAAACTAAAACTCTAAAACTTCTAATTTGGAGCGCGGATCAAACATAGCCGCAATAAATAAGATTTTGTTTACTTTCTCAAAATTTCCCCAATACTTATCATATTTCAACAGCATCCTCCTCTTTGACATAATTTTCAACATATCATCATCACTCATAGAAAATTTGATCAAATGGTTATAGATTAAAGATATTTCTTTGATAAACAAATGTGAAGTTGTATAAGTTGAACCTGAAATCCGCAAAGTGACATTATAAAAAATCTTCAAAAAACGTACAAAAATCTTGACAATTTTCCAATCATCTAAAACTAGTGGCCCTTCTCCAACCTCACGTAGCAAGTCAAACTAATTGTCTTCATCTTGCATCACCTCAAAAGCCGCATAACACTTGAAAGCCACACTCAACATCAGATATGTTTAGTTCCACCTGATTGGAACATCAAGAGAAAGAAGCACGCCACCCAAGATATTTTCTCTCCACACATGACTTGAAATATCAAGTTTTGCAGGGTAGACTTCACATATTTCACTGCATTTTGAATCTTCACAATTGATACATCAATTTCTTTCAAGTCATCATGGGCAATAAAATTCAAAATATGTACACAGCATCTAATATGCATAAAGTCATTTTTTTAATACCTAACAATTTCTAAATTTGATAATCTTTCTCAAATAATCGATAGTCGTAATATTAGATTATGTATTTTCTACTGTGATTGTAAATACTTCTCTATGCCACATCTACGTATAGATGACTCAATCTCTCTTCTTATTGTTGTCCCTTTATGATTTGAAACTTTCATAAAACCTATAATTCTTTTATAAAAGACCCAATCATCATTAATAGAATGGGATGTTATGCATATATAGTTAAAATTTTGCACTGATATCTACATGTCAGTAGTGATACAGATTTTATAATCAGATACCATGAATATGTCCTTTAACTTATTTTTTTACTGACAAGTACATTTTCATACAATTTCGCATAACAGTAATACAAGAGGGGATTGGAAATCTAGGTTCAACTACAGCCATAAAGTCTTTAAATTCTTATTTTTCTACAAATTTAAATGATAGCTCATTTACAATTATCATCTTAGTTACTGCCAACCTTATTTTCTGCTCATTATACTTGGCAAGTCCAAAATTAAGACTGCTAGTTGTACCATCCACCCCATACCTCCTAGGTCTGGTCATTTTTTAATGAAGGTCATCCCTTTCAATCCCAATAGCAATAAAGGCCTTACATGTGTCATTATGGTACCTTAAGGACGAAGTACCTTATTTTTTAGATTGACATAATAAAACCTTACCATAGTAATTGCATGTAACTTTGTGAACATTGGGGCCCCCATACTCAAGCCTAGAAAAATGAAGTCATACATCTGATCTACCCCGAGATCTTTTGATAGGAGGGCAAACATGAGAATGAGTAGTTGTAGGGAAAGCTATCCAAATGAATTACATCAAGGAATTGTATTAGACCCTGGCGAATGCATAATTGTACTAGGTTTCATAATTGTAATTTGAAATAAAAATAGCATCATTAAATTATTAATCCATAGCCAATTTATAACTTTGGTAATCATTAAGAGACTTGACAAGAGAGTAATTAATAAAATACTATTGCAGGAAGATATAAATTTAGTAATCATAACCTTGTTTGACTTGAGAAGCAAAAAATAGTTAACAAAGTCATCTGTTTCAAATATAATAGCACTTATGTGATAGACATAAATAGATTTAAGTTGCAAGAAGTAGAAAGCATACAACATTCGTAATCTAGGCTACATTTTGGAGAACTCTGGTGAATATAAGTGGTTGTTATCAAGAAGAATAGAATGTACTAACAAATGACTATGAAATAAAGGAATTAATATGACCGATTACTAACTTACAAGTGAAGGAGCCTTGGTAATCTAGATATAGTACTTCAAGTGGGATTTGTCCACTAATTAATGAATTGTTGTTGGTCATGCTACTTTCATTGTAGAATAGATTTAAACAATATAGCATAAAACACAAACTTACAAGTGCATTGCTTTGTTCAACTTTGAAAAATGAGACAGGAATTGGTCTTGATATGTGATTTTGGTCAATTTGTATTCTGTTCAAATTTTGAAGATAACCTAACTCTTTAGGTAAGAACCTGTCAATTGGTTTCCATTTAGATGCCTACAAAAATGACTATTAATTCTCTATTTGTGATTAACTTCTAAAATTTGTAACCAAAAGATTTTAAATTTTTTTTTTTTTTAAACTAATTTTAATTTATGTAATTTGCACCCCAACTAGGTTGAGGATTGTGGCCAACTAGAAACAATAACATTTAAATTCATGAGTTCACCACCCTCTAATTAAACACCATGGTACTACATAGCTTATTTTGGAAGGGAAAACCTTAAAATCGGTCGGGTGTATATTTTTCTTTTACACCCAGCAAGTGAAAACCCAAAACGTAGTAGATTTATGGTAGTTACGGTGGATGTGTATCCAGTTAAACCCCCTCACCCTTTTCCCTTCTCCCCTCTCTTTCCTCTTCTCTTCAGAGTCGTTCTTCTCCCCTGAAGCCATTTTCATCTTCTCCCCCGAAGCCCTTCTTCTCCCTTGAAGCTATTTTCGTCTCAGCATCACTCCGATTCGAAGGCCTTCTTCTCCCCCGAAGCCATTTTTTCTCTGATTTGAAGCCATTTTCTCAATCCATACTCACCCAAAGAAAATAGAAGAAAGGAAATAAATTAGGCAAAAATAGGTGCGTGCCAGGATGGATGAGCACGTGTGATTTCCTGAGTTTCGAAGCATTGGCAATCTTTAGTTTTACTTCTCAATATAAAATAGCATGCAGAAGTTGGTGGGTTCAATATCATTTCTTTTACAGAGATTTCAGCCTTTCCAGTACTTTATAGATTTTTATTTCACCTGTTCTCGTTTTGTGGGCTATCCTTTATATGAGATCCATGAGGCGTGAGCAAGGGACAAGGGCAAATTCTGAGAACCAAAAAGAAGAAAAAGTAGGATCCCATATTTTCTCACCATCCAAACAACAATATATTTTCTTAGCATCCAAGTAGAAAAAAAAATCTTAGCATCCAAACAGAAACAACATTTTCTCAGCATCCAAACGACGCATTTAAAGGCAAAAAAATAATCCAGAAACGTAGATAAACATCCAAATGAGAATACCCTCACCTATCCCTCGTCGATGGCCACAAATCTCTCGGTTGAGGGGAGCAACAATTGGAGATTTGATAAGGGGAAGAGCAGATCACGTGAGGGGTTCGGGGGGGTGCGGCGGAGGGGAGAACGATGGAGAGAGAAAGAGCGACGGAGGGTGGGGAGAGATGAGAACTATAAAAATAAAAAATAATCACCTGTGTACGAGTCTATGTTGTAATTTGCTACATTTCCTACGTGGCAGCTTGTGATTTGCTGGTGTGAATTGAAACTAATCACCCGACCGGCCTGAAGTGGCTCTCATTTTGGAATTGCTTTAAGGTTTTCTTTTGGAATCATTAAGACAATGACCACTACCTGATAATTTCTTCATTCCTTTAGAAAAAGTAACAATAATCCATCTATATTTTCCCTTCAAAATAATAGAGACCAAATAATCATATTGACAGGTATATCTGAACAGGGAAAAAGAAAACTGCTTCCTATTGCAACTTTGAGGTGGCTTCGGCACTAAAATGATAATCATATCAAAAGCTTCCAGCTCTATTATTCAATCCCCAAGTCCAAAAGCAAAGCAACAAAGTTTCAACAAATCAAATCTTCCAGCTATATTATTCAACCTCAAGTCCAAGAAAGTAGAGCAATAAAGTTTGAGGACCAAATTTGCAGCGATTGAAAATAATGGAAAAGCATTTTCAGCCAAACAATTAACATTGAAAACGGAAAACCCATAATACCCAAAAGTTCAACAACCAAGATCAACTCAAAACTCAAGAACCCTAACGACTCAAATCATCCATACCTTCGGTCAAAGAGACTGAGAGACTAAGATACAGAGAGAGCGAGTAAGCAAGACACCGAGTGAGCTACGATCTGCAACAAGGAGGGATTTGTGACTTATGATTGAGTCTTGCGAGGGCAAGCGAGATGAGAGTGTTTGAGAGTGAGTTAGAGTGAGAGTGAGTTCTGAGAGTGAGAGGACTAGAGAATCATGAAGGAGAGGGTTGAATTGTTGAAGCCTGAGTCGGGAAAAAAAAATCGATAAAATGACTAAAACGACGTTGTTTGGTCATCAAATTCAATTATTGGGTATTAGATGATTTAACAAACAGGTTTTGGAAGCCAAACAGAATTCTTCCGTTTTTTACCCGATTCGTCTTGGGTCGGTTAACTCAAAAAATTTGGTTTAAGTTAGTTAAGCGGTTTAAATTTACAGCCCTACTTATTGATATATTACTAGTAAAAATAGCCTTTGACTAGCCTATTGAGAATGCTCTGACATGATCGTGTCTATCTTTCTCCTACCATAAGCCCTAAAATTTAGACAAAAACGTTATCGGATTTGAAAAACTTTACATGATCATGATTATGCTCTTACATGATCATGTCTATCTCTCTCCTACCATGATCCCTTAGTTCTATCCCCACTATTTAATTTGAAAGTATGTTAGTGTCGATACCTTGAGTTCAAATTCAAAGCCAACTACGATATGGGTAGCCTCTTTTTCTTTTATTTCTTTTTTGTGTTTTATTTTGAGGGCGTGACGGCTTGAAAGGATGGAGGAGGAATTGTAAATTGATCAAATAAAGATTTATGTGCGAGACTCATCAAACAAATCTATCAAGATCTTGAGATGTGAGAAATGTTGGAATCTAGTTTCGAATATGTCTAGGAAAATGAATATCTAGTATATAGTTCATTGTAAGAACTCCAGAAATTTCTCTGAATTAACTTTCTTAGGAATCTATAATCGGGACCTGATTGTCTAAGATGAAAAATTTAATTAGTCCCCTTTGGTGTCACAAAAGAAGTAGATCTCTCCCATGACCACCACCCTCTTGAATAATAAATTTCAAATTTTCTATTGTATTTTTTTTTTATCTAATTCTATCTTCTATAAAAATATCATAAAAGGGTGGTCTTTAACTTGAAAAAGAAGACTCTTAAGTACCGTAGTCACATATTGATAAAAAGATTTACATCCGAAAGGAGATCGGATCGAGATGGGATTTAATTCCGTAGGTCATATATAGTCTCTAGTAAATATAGGATGATAGTACATAGTAAAAAAAAAATTCAAAATTACAATAATCTATTTCAAAATAGTCGTATGCATGTGCAATAATGCATGACTAGTTGATTTATTAAACAAAAATACATACCCTATGTAATTAGGTTAGCAAACCTTAAGGCATTATACAATAAATAGAACTTGTAAGAAAAATGATGGATGCAAATGCCTAGTGCAACCTTCGTGTAACCAGCTTGTCCATGTCATTTAAGAAAACGATGCGTTTTTTTCCCGTTTCCTCTTCCTCTCTCTCTCTCTCTACCTCTCCATTTTGTTTCCCCTCTCTCCCTCAAAATTTCATTTCCCCCTCCCTCTCCCTCTCTCCCTCCCTCCCTCCCTCCATCTCTGCTGGACCTCTCCCTCTCCATTTTGTTTACTCCTCCCTCTTCCTCTCCATATCATAACCCTAAATCCATCCCTCTTCATCTCCATGGGGACATTACTGTAGGTTGACTGAAGTAAGAACCAACGATGAGAATGAATCGAGAGGGGAGAAGGAACCGATGACGAGGGGAGAGGTGGTAGTCGTCGTGCTTTCACAAGCCATGAAAGATGTTGGTGGTAATGGCCCTCCTCTGCCTCTCCCTCATCTTCATCTTCTCCTTCTCGCTCTCCGTCCTCCCCACTGCTCCCGATTTTCCAACAGATCTCTTCATGATCCCCAGTGTGGTCCTTTGTTGTGCCTCACCACTCGCTTATGCTCCCAACATCAACGCCTTTGCCTTTGCCTAACTCGTCGCTGTGAAATATCGTCAAGTTTATTAAATTGGCTAATGTGATAATAGAGGTGAGTTAAGTTCATGTCTAGTGATTTGGTTTGTTCTTAATTCCTTTGTTTGAAGGCCAATAGATTTCTAGTTCTTAGATATGATCTCCATGATTTTAGAATAAGGGGCCATGATATTTGAGCATGCTGCAAACATAAGCTTGCAAGAAAAGCTTCATGGCACAGAAAGGGAATCACCTTTGCTTTCGTGGAGAAGGCGCAGGGAGGGAGAGGCAGAGGCAGAGGCAAAGTTGTCCTGGAAAGGAGGGAGAGCTTTGAGGGAGGAACGTGGGAAGAAGAGCTTCGTATAGTCGAGACGTGCAAAGAAGAAGACTCTGGTTCAAGGAAGAGGAAGCAAGGGATTTCTTGAATGCGTGTCTTGTGAGGAAACCCATGTATGGATTCACAGCTGAGATGTTAATGGAACATCAGTTTCTGGCCAATGTGGGCGAACGTGATCATGAAGTGAAGGATGAAGGATTGCTGGCTGTTTAAGATGAAAAACTAGTGTCCACTTTGACTAATTTTGAGCTTACTGATTAATCTGTTTCCGGTGATTGGCTCTTGTTGTCCGATGATCCTTTATACTACAGTTATTGACCCGAAGAAGATGAAGACTTAGAAGTGCAATACCATGGAAGATCTGATAAAAATGAATCTTTTGCAAGTTTTTTGAACTGACTTGCTTCAACTGATGCTTGAGGTGTAGACCATGATGAAATACCTCAAATATTTAGAGTTTAGACCTTTAAACTTACATATAGAAGGCCTTGGGCAAAAGATGTTATAATGTGCATGTGTTTGTTGAATTTAGTCTCTTACTATAATCACTGCAGCTATGTTGTTTGATTCACTTTTCTGTTGACTCGCAGAGTGTCTTCTAAGACATTGACTCTACCTTACTCAATATTTATCTTACAGAACTGCATTCCATCATTATTTTGGAAAATGGTAGGTCTCTAATGTTTGTCTACGAAGAGATAGTCGGAAGCATTTATGCATTGTCATCATCTATGCTCTGCTTTTTCTCCTAATTTTGTTTAGGCATCCTCGTTATTTTCTCTTCTCATCTTTTATCTGTTTTTTTTTTTTTTAAATATAACGGCTGATGTGGCATACCAGTTGTACATAGAATAACCATTTTTATAAAATGAGTGTCAATGTTAGCATCAGGATTTTTAAAATTTTGGTGATCAAGTAATTTTGTCTTCTTTCTCTTAAACATTTATTTCTATGTTAATGACCAAAAATCATTTAATTTCATCTCAACTCATCATTATAATTTTTTTAAATCTTTATATAAAATATATAAAATAATTTAAATTTTTTAAATATTAAAATAAAATTAATATTAAAAAATTATATTATAATAATATTTTATTTATTATTATTAAAGACATCTTATATTATTTCATTTCATTAAAACTTTACTTGACTGAAGAAAGCGACAAAGGGCTATTCATGTAGCATGCTAGTGTGAGTGAGTGTGTGCACTTTGGTTTTAAATTCAGTGCTTCCTGCCTGGGACTTCCTCTTTATATGAGCCGCCCTTGAGCTTGGTGTCTCCACCTGGTTCTGCTACTACTTACGTACTAGCTTGTCTTCTACCTCTCAGATGCCCGGGTAGCATCTCTATTTTTTTTTTTATCCGAACTTCATACCAAACATTTCAGGTCCTCTATATATATATATATATATATCTCGTTTCTACGAGCGAATGAATTTACTGTGAGGATCAACGTTGTCGCTCTTTAGGCACTTAAAAATAACAATGGGTGGCTCTACAGCCACGAGACACAGACCTCCCGCTAATTATTATAGGATTTTTTTAATTTATATTTTTTAATACTTTAAAATATTTTTTAATAAAATAAATTCATAATATTATTAAAAACTATTTATTTAATAATTAAGTAAAAAAATAAAAATAAAAAATTTCAATGGGAACCACTAGTAGGGAGAGTAGTATTTTCCTATAAAAAATTCCAATTCAAATACATTCTTTATTTTAATACAAGTAATGTTAGATATAAATTTGACAAATTTTTAATAAAAAAGAGAGCTCTACAAAAGAAGCGATTTGTCATGCAGTGAGTGCACACACGTTAAGAATTAAATAGTCAACATATATATATATATATATTTAATAATTTTCCAATCCTTTTGCCGATCCTTTTTTTGAATGCTTTTAAAACGAGGAGTCTTAAAACATAAATGTTAAACTTACCGGATGTGGGTCTCGAATTTGTGTTTTGAAATTTTTTTTATTTAATGATTAAAGAAATATGTTTTTATGATATTGTAATTTTTTTTATTTTTAAAACAATATTTAAAAATATAAAAAAATGAATCAAAAATATAAAAACTTTTTTTTGGTGGATTCTTGGACTACATTGTTCGGCTGATGTAGCGCTACCCATCTTAAAATACTTTTTTTTTCTTCGTATTTTAGTCTTTTTTTCTTCTTATCTTTATTTTATTGGAAAGATCTGGTTGTATATGATTATGTGTATTAATATAAACACTCATCCAATGTAATTTGTCAAAAAGTCAAATTTTAATAAAAATTATATAAATTTAAATTTTAAATATAAAAATAACAACAATAATATCCAGATTATTACTAAAATTTATTTATACATATCAAAACTCTTATTTATTTATTTCTTTTTAGGTATATAGATCAAACCACTCCATAGTATTTACAACTCACAACAAGTACAGAGACGTCAGCTTTGACATAGCCTGAAATAATAACCCTTGGCATTTGAAAAATAAAAATAAAAAGTAAATTTTACGTAAGCAACCGATTCCTTCGTTCATGTCTACATCAACTCCAAAAAGTTAGTATTATGAAAAAATTTAATTATAATATAATTATGTATTAATTTAATGTAATTAATTAAAAAATATATTTTATTAAAAATAATATTAATTTAAATTTTAAATATAAATAAATCAGTATTGTTACGTAAATTAGTATACGATTTTACTTATAATATACAAGAAAAATAGACTTTTATGACCAATTTATTACAACGAAAATAGTATTCGCAACTAATTTTAATTACGAATATTATTTTCGTTGTAATAAATTAATCATAAAAATCTATTTTTCTTGTAGTGTATGTAATAAAATTTTATCATTATTATTGTTATTAAGAATAAAAATAAAAGAAATCAAGATTCAAGCCCCCACGGCTCCATGAACTAAAGGATGGTCTGTATCCGTACAACCAGACGTGGCTAATATTGCAGGTTTTTTCTTTTCGTCTTTATTTGCTTTATTTCCGCGATTTGTGAAGTCATTTCACAAATGAAAATCATTTATATAAATTTTAAAGAGACAAATTTTATATGTTATAAAAAAATAGATTATAGCTTAAAAAAGTGTAAAAATAATTATTTTTTATTTGTAAGATTCACTTTTTTATAAAGTCTTATATAAAATTTGTTATCAACATATTAATAATACAAAAAACAAAAACCGGGAATTAATACAAAATTATAAACACATCTGGTGTAAACCCAATAGCCGAAAGAAAATGTAATTAAAAAGAGTTGATTTTGGAGACTATATATCTGACCAGATGTACGAGTGAGACGTTTAATTAACATGTAGTGATGTTTTCACGTGAGAATGAGATTCTCATTTTTCAGTGTTGTCAGTTTTCTTAATATTATCATATTATCATATTGTCAGTGTTTAGAGTCTCATATTATCAAACTCCACCTTGTAATTAGCCTGCTTTCTTTTTGTTTTCTTTCTCAAAACATGATCCCACCAAATTCTAATTAATTTGTAATTATTGTCTACCAAACAATAAATCAGCTCACTAATGCTGCCGATCGATCATGTTGGATATAAAATTAAGCACATGCATGATAGCCCCATTCATATTTTTTTATTATTTTTTTTAATGTGTCTTTTTTTAAAAAAATAATAATAATTTTAAAAAATTTTATTTTATTTTATTTAGGTCAAAGAAAAGCTGCAAAGCTTTGGATCGTGGTAATGAGTGTTACAGGTAAATAAAAAGTCCGGTAAAGAAAGATACGTCGGAGAAGAGAGAGAGAGAGAGAGAGAGAGAGTCTGAGATGGAGGATGCATGTCACATGGGAACCACGGAGCTCGGGAGCTGTGTGTGAAAGGTGATGGAGATCGTACGGAAGGGGCCACCATGGCACGTGATGGTCAGTGGGAATGACAGAACTCACAGACTGTGCCTACGACAGTCAATGTCACTTTTGGCAACAAAACTGCACCCCAACCCAACCTGATTTTCCATCCTTCCACGCTGTCTTTGCGTGCGCATGCAAGATTTCATTTAGGACTCGATTCTACTTTTAAGAAATAAAAAAGAAACGAAAAACTTATAACAAATTATACGTGTTTTAAATTTTTATTTATTTTATTTTGAAAATATTATTTGTCATTTTGAATTTATGATAATAATAATAACAATATATATATCTTATATATATAAAAAGTATGTATAAAACAAAAAATCTTGTTTTAACAGTTTTTCTTATTTTTCCGTTAAAATTAACACCGTTTGTTTAAATACGTGTTAATGTAATTGGCATATAAAATGAAGACATAAATATTGAGAGAGATAGCATTCAATATTGTTATATGATTTATTAATCACAATAATTACAATACTTAATAGTTTATATACTAATAAGTAATTAAATGTTAGTTATTATATTTTTCTCATTCTCCTTAACATATACACGTATATTAAGTGCATAAGACGTGAATCCCTAAGTATAATACACATGTATTATACATTTTATTAACTCAAATTATTGAGTATTTCAAATTTAAAAATCTCATATAATATATAATATACAACTATGTTTAATCAAAGTGTTTTTTTTCCCATGGTAGTAGGACGTAACTTTCGCTAAGTCATATTTCACACATGGGTTTGCTATGATACGCACGTGACAAAAGCCGTGATCCTTGAGCTAATAAAGAAAGAGTAAATTCGGCCAACAACTTCAAAATATATTTTAGGATTTATATATATGTTATATATAGAAAATATTATACCATAAATTTTATAAAAAGATTATGTTTTAATTTTATGTTGTCCCTGATCGACTCAACCAACAGCAAAATAAGAATTTCAATGTTGTCTCTATTGATCGTCTACAGGATGACATAAATTGATGAATTATAATACAAATATCAAACGTATGTATTTTGAACTACCGTTTGTGTTAGAATTTTATTAAATTTTTCGTATACATCTTTACTAAAATTATGGATGTTATAAATATGTATTTGATTATATGATATTTTGAACTAATTTTTTTATTTTCTCCAATATGCCTTAAATTATTAAGTGACATCAATAATTTTTATAAAATATATATTATTTTTTACAAATAATCATTTCATAAAATTAGACAAACGTGCTTTGCACGTTACTCCCACCTAGTATATATATATATATATATATCTGTTGAAAAAATCAATTCATTGTTATTTTTATCGCCATCCACTCAATTCTATAATATGAATAAAACATAATAAATATGACATTAAATTATAAGTTTACGAGTAAACTATAATAAATAGTTTCTAATAATTTAATATTATATTATGAGACGATGACAAAATAAATAATGAGTAACATTACTCATATATGCCATATCAATGTCACAGTTTGCAACAAATTTGTAGCTCAAGCCAACCCTTTAATTGATTCATAATTCATTTCATCCTCTACGCTGTACTCTTAATTTGCATGCATGAGCTAATATTCAGACTCCAACTGAGATCTCACGGCAAAATCAACAAAAACCAGACAAATAGCTAGGCCTTATTAAATGTCTTCTTTAAATTATGTAGTTAAGGAAATATTATTTTAAATTTTAAATTTCTTACTTACTAATATTACACTTTTTAAGTGATTATCCAATTAAATGATTATATTTCCACAAAATCAATTAAAATATTGTATAAATATAATTGGAAATAAAATAAAATAAAAAAGTATAGAATGAAGATTAAAATTATTTATTTATATTTTAGTAATAAGCATTGTTTGGTTGGTGAATGCATGGTGATAGATGTGGTGGGGTCGGTTGGGTGGGTGGGGGGTCATATATAATTTATACGGAGATTAGAAATCGAATGTGGAAAGTCAGAAAATATATATAGATGGCAGTAAAGAAGCATCAAAATCTTCTCCCTTCCCCACAAATAATACAATATTTGGCAGGGATACTTTCTTCTACTTGATGGGTTCTTGGACTTCATGGTCCTGTCACTCTTTGTTTGATTATAACAGATGTGGTCACCCATGTATGATTAAAACCCAACAATATATCTACATCTTCCTGGAAAGATGTAAATATATATGTATGGTAGGGCATGACAACTTAGTTTAGTTCACTTCAATTCCAACACCAGATTGCCAAGCTAGCTGGTCATGCATGTGGTGCGCCTAGTACTGTTACATCACGAGAAACTTTGAGAAGATTTTGATCACTTGGTGTTGTCCTACACCTATCTCAAAATTGGTGTGGATCATAGTCAAATTTGAGAAGATTTTAAGTATCCTTTTCTACAATCGATATGATTTCGGGCTCCTTTGGATAATTAAAATATCTCATAATATTTATGAATAGTAATAAAGTGATTTGTAAATATTTGTAAATATCTCATAATAGGTTTTGAAAATTATAAAGAGAAATAGCTAAATAAAAATATTATAAAATCAAATGTGGGGGAGACGGCACGCCCAACGGTGGCAATAGCCCAACACAACTCATTGAGAATATCTAAGAATACCTTTATTTCCAGACAAGATTTTATTATCGTATATTATATTGTAATTTTTTTTAAAGTAGACCTAATGTATTGGATTTAACCACGTAAGTTATAAAGATATATTTCTATAAAATCTGTTTACGAACAAGTCCTCTGAACATATTTGTGGGCAACATTTTCCCGTCTCTAGCAAGTAAGGTAAGAAATGAGTCTTTTGAAAAGTCGGGACTGTTATACGTACCACAAATCTCATATTGCAAAAAACATGAAACGTGTCATTTTTTAAACCACTCTTAGAGGCTATGTATGTGGACATGATGCCTTCGGAAGGATAGTGACTTGGGTACCTTATAAAAAGCTTGGATCACTGATTGCGCAGTACGCCTGCTTCACCAAAATGCTCTTCATACGTGGCCTCTGATATTCCATTGAGTATTATGGTACTACGCGCTACTGACTCTCTGCCCATTTTTGGTGTGATGCAATAAAAGATGGGGTAGGGTTGCATCACTATATTTTCAACCCAAAAGTACTATAAGCTAGACAAGACTTACTACCTCGCTTTATAGATTGACGTGATAGGTAATGTGATATAAATACGCATGTCAATAACTAAATTTTTGGTATTTTTAAGTTGTCATTAACCAAATTTATTTAAGAAGATTTAAATTTTTAAATACAAAAAATAGATATGTACATTTTAAAATTATAAACATCATTTATTTTTTTCCATTCACTCTCATTAAACATCCATGTGATGATGATACCTTGAGATAGAAAGATCTCTCCTCTCGCATCAGTACCATGAAGATAAAGATCTTCCGATAGTTGCCACCTTGTGGACAACCTTCACGCATAGGCGATTCTCTTTGAGAGAGTTCTACTTGATCTCATATGCCACTCATTAAAAGAGATATTAAAAATTTTTGTGACTATAGCAGAATCCTTGGAGATATGCATAGTTTAAAATTGTAAAAATCATTTATTTTCTTTCATTCACTCTCATTGCACATCTGTGTGACTATGCCTTGAGAGAGAAAAATCTATCCTCACGCGTGTCAATACCATGAGAATAAAGATCTTCTCACATTAAGTTGCCAACTTGTGGACAACCTTCACGCATGGGCGACTCTCACTGGGAGAGCTCTCATTCATTTTGACAACTACGTACGCCGCTCGTGAAATAGTAATTCTATATATAACTGTAATGTATATAAATATTATGTAATTATTTTGAAAAAAAATAAAATTTATTATTAAAAAATTAATTTTTTCATGTAAGTCTCGTATTTTTATTTTTATTTTTTAAAGTGATTACACGGTAGCTACACAATTCATGATTGCAAATATATTTTCTTTTTATTAAAAGTGACATTAGGCGGAGGGAGGGATCCCTTTTGCCCATCTATTTTTACTATATATATTTTTTATTTTCTTATTATTGATTTTTTTTTAAAAGGTTGAAAGGGAAATACATTACTAGCAATATTTAGGGAAAAAATAAATCATGTATGGAATTTTTTCGTTTTCCAAACATTCTATAGCTAACACGAAAAGGCATACATAATATTCTTTAAGGGGTTGTAGGGATAGTTGAAAAAATTCTTGTTAAAATATTATTTTAAAATTTAAAAAATAAAATTATTTATTATATTTTATATAAGAATTTAAAAAATTATAATAATAAAATGAGATGAGATATATTTTCTGCAAAAATGTTTTCCTTATTTTAAGTTAGAAACATGTGTCGAATAAAAAAATTAGAAAACATGTGTCTAGTCTATAAACTTTAAAATAATAGGTTAATAATAAAATAAATCTCTCAATTTTAACACATTTGCGAATCAGTCCCTCCATTTCAAGTTTTTATAATTTATTCCTCAAGTATGTAAAATTTTGTAATTAAACTATTCCGTCCAATCGAATAAAGTTGAGGTTGCCATGAGGTAACTAATTGGATCTGGACACGTGGCATTTAAATGCTATATCAGCATTCTTATTAAAATTAAATATAAATGTCTAAAAAAATAGAATAAAAATCCAAAACCTATTTAAAAACAGAAAATACTTTAAGAATTAAGTAAATATTTGAAAACATGTAAGCAATTTTATTTAAAAGTAATTAAAAAAATTTCAAAAATAATTAAGAAGATTAATTAACTAAACCAAAAGAATTGGAAAAAGATTTTCTTGTATACAATTAGCTAGGATGGAGAAAGAGGCCACTCAGGCCAACCTAGGTCGGTATTTAAAGAGGGATGGGTAAGTACTACTATAGATTTATTACTCTCTTACTATTTATTTATTTAATGTAATCTAAATATTTTTGTAATCATTTTCTTTTAAGCATGTTTTTAACATCTTCAATCATTAAAAAAAATTTTAAAAATATATAATTTTATTAATAGTCACTTTTTAATTATTAAATAAAATTAAAAATTAAAAAAATCAAATATAAAAAAAGTAAATAAATAGTAAGAGAATTGTAACCTATCATACAGGGATATTCACTGCAGAAGTTACGCCTCCCCCAGACTGCAGATGTATAATCGATCGTTTGCATGCTTTTTAAGGCTAAGATTGGGGAAGCAAGACCTGTTCCTGGGTGCATGACCGATGAACATCATTTGGTTTTTAAATGACCGTTGAAAATTTTGGGTACCACAACTTCATTAATTAATTAATTATATTTAAATCTAGTACAATGATTTGAATTGAGTGTTTTTTTTTTTTTTTTTAACCTCGGCAATTGAGTGTATCTTGTCCCATGAACATCATTTCTTTCTTTTTTGGTAGAGCTTTGGCCACCAACCTAGTACCACTACCCCGCACTAGCAAATATAAATATATATATCTATATATATAATATTCATCAACATGTGAATCTTCTCTCTTAATGGGACATTTCAAAGCGGGGCTTTGTCCTTTAATTTGTCTATTTTTGAAAAAAAAAAAATGTAAATATTTGGTATGCATGCTGGAATATTAATTTAGTTGAGTTTTTTTTAGGTGGTAATTAGTCACGATGATAAGGAAAAAATGATTGCACATGCTCACTGTCCACGGTCCTACACAAACCCGTCATATGAATAGTGAAAGTGAAATGTGAAATCACTGAATGATTGGAGACTATATTTTTCTTATTATTAAAGATTATTTATTTTAGTGAATAAAATCTATAATTTAATGTTACATTAAAAATTTTGAGATATCAATGAAAAATAGTTTATTTTTATTTTTATTTTATTTTAATTTAATGTTGTTGTTGTTATTTCTATGTGAATGAGTATATCTCATCAAAACTATATGCATATAGTAATAGCGTTGAATATCGCCCTAACCGAAAACTCTATAGAGGTAAAGCATTAAATGCTGTAGGACCGACATACTGTGTTGATCACTGTATAGAATGTTCAATTTAGATCCGATTTGAAGAGTAAAATAAAATGAAATAATTTTAAGTAAAGATTAAAAATTAAATAAAATATTATTAAAATATTAATATTTGAAAAAATTAAATTATTTATTATATTTTATATAAAAATTTTAAAAAATTATAATAATAGATGAAAACTATCTAAATATGTCCAATGAGACAACTACAGTGTAACATTTCTATCTGTCCTACAATTTACGTCACAATTCTTCCGTTTGGATACATTGAAAGTACGCACTTCCTCTTGTAAGCCCAGCCCATCTCTAGCACATCTGTTCTCTTCCGACTTCTTGAATTTCCTGTATCAACTTCCCATTTCATGTTATGGATCGATTCCAGCTCCTCAGTTATTGTTGATAGATCATATTCTTTTGATTCCATTTCCAGATAGATAGATCATTTCTGTGCTGATCATACATGTCAGATCGATTACAGCTCCACATGCTAATCAGCATTTATATACTCATCTTTTCATACTCTTTCCTTCTATATATATAACTTTTTGACTCTCTCTCTCTCTCTCTATATATATATATATATATATATGGAGAATTAATGCTGAGTAAGCTGGAATCTACAACGACCGACTAGAATGAAATTAACAGTGAAGACGTCACAGTAAAGACATAAAATAAAGAATAAATTATGGTATGAATTTTCTAATTAACTCTTGTTGAAAGATACAAATCCAGAGCCAGAGATAATCATTGTCCGACAAATGCCGACCACGTTGTTGTCCTTTTCGTCTCTAACTTTGATTAAGCATTGGGAGATCTAATTAAGGAAAATGTTAGGATCACTCGTAAACGTACTGTCTACTGTTTATTCGTGTATTTTATTTTTTATTATTTATTTATTTTTAATAATTAAGGAAGTGATTACTAATGAATTTGTATATTTTTTTAAAGGTTTAAAAATGTTTAAAAAATATCTCAAAAAAAAAAAAAATTACAATTAACACTAGGGGACATATTTGATGGCACATTTAAAAATCATCCTAACATTATCCTTTTTTTTTTTGTTTTTAAAAGAAGAAATGATCTTCAGTGATTAAACACCTCAAATGAGGGAGAGAATACAATGAGGACATCTTTCCATATAATAATGTCCTAAGAAACTCCTAGAGCATCTTTAGCAAGTACATTAGCAGCTACATTCGCTCCTCTTGTAATATGAGTTGCTTCCTAAAACTCTAGCTGTGAAAGAACATGTTTTGTGTCCCAAATATAAAAGCTCGAGTTGTGGCTAAAATCAACACTATGATTAGTGTTTCTAATAACATTGAAAGCATATATCCTTCAAGAATAATATTTATTATTCCAATTTTCAAAACAAATTTAACTGCTTGAAGAGCCCCATAGGATTCAGCCAGATGAGAATCTTGAACAAAATTTTCTGCATCCTCTATGTTGCAATAACTTGCCCTTCATTAGCTCTTACTAGTATCCCAATGCCACCTTGCCAGTAGTCCTGCTAAGAGCTGAATCCCAGTTCCCTTTGTAGACCCCAACAGGAGGAGGTTCCCAACTAGTAATGTTGGCATTCAAACTTACCTCATCCCTACTCTCTAGCTTATTAGCAGCTTGAAATTTGAGGGTTGCCTGTTTTTTTTGAACCATAACTTTTGTTGGATGAGTAAACGATCATTTGAAGAGAAATGTATTTCTTCTTTGCCATATCTTCTTAGTTGTTGTGACAATCTCCTCCACTAGCTCTTGGTCAAACAATTCAAAAATAGTTGCAAGCAACTCCAAAAAATTGACTGCACAAAATCCACAATTTTGAAGCTTTTTTGCACACATGCACCACACAGACTTTGCAGCAGAGCATTCCCATATTGCATGACTTCCTGCCTCCTCTTCTAGCCGACAAATGGGACATAAAGGTGATTCAAACAACCCTCCTCTTGAACAGATTTAAGTTTGTTGGCAGAAAATCTAGACATGCTCTCCATATGAAGACCTTAGTTGCACTAGGAATATTTAGCTTCTAGATTAGAGACCAGACTTGCCTATCAAAATTAGAGTTTGAACCTTGCCCTTGTCTATCAATTCCTTCTATAAATGGTAAGCACTTTTAACTGTAAAAAGGCCATTCATACTGCACCTCCACACTAACTTGTCTGGATAGTTTGAAATACTTACAGGCATTTGTTGAATCAGTTCCACTTCCCTACTCGAAAAAACAATCTTTGATCAATGGAACATTCCAGCATTTTGTGTCTGAGTCAATGAGAGCTACCTTTGCATTAGAGTCCAACACAGTAGGCATACTTTGGATTTTGAAAGAAGAAGGTTGGGGAATCCAATGGTCCTTCCAAATCCTCACTTGTTCACCATTACCAATCCTTATAAAGAGCCATTTTCCACCAGATTCTTTACTACAAACAAACTCCGGCTCCAAATAAATGATAGGTTAGCACCCAATTTAGCTTCAAGAAATGAGGTTGTAGGGAAATATTTCAACTTGAAAACTCTGCTAGATAAAGCCTCTAGGTTTTGCATAATCCTCTATCCTTGTTTTGCAAGTAGTCCCAAGTTGAAGCTCTCCAAATCTCTAAAACCCAATCCTCCTACTGAGTTAGCCTTCCTCATTTGACTCCAAGAAACCCAATGAATATTCTTTTCATTCTGCTGTTGGCCCCACCAAAATTACTTGGTTAATTTGATTTAGAAGGGATCTAGGGAGTTTAAACACACCCATGTAATAAGTGGGCAAGGCTTGGATCATTGCCTTTAAAAGAATCTCCTTACCAGCTTTGGACAGAAACTTAGTTTTCCATTTAGTGACCCTGCTCCTTACTCTATCCAGTATGCTAGTGAAAACTTGGTAACGAGATCTGTCAATGAGAGCAGGTAGTCCCAAATATTTTTCATAGGAGGATGATGATCTTACCCCAGCAATACTCAAAATGATCCCCTTAACTTCCTTGGCTGTGTTTATGTTAAAGTGAATAGAGGTCTTGTCCTTATTAAGTCTTCGACCTGAAGCTTTTTCATAACAAAATAGCAATCTAATCATACTACTCCATTCAAAAGATTAGCTCTGCAAAATAATAGGCTGTCATATGCAAAGAACAAGTGATGAATGTAAATTTGCCCTTGAACATTGGTATTTCTATGACAGCTTTGGACACCTCTGGATGGTTGAGTAGGGCACTCAATGCCTTAGCATAGTATTCCTGTGATAGCTTTGGACACCTCAGCTTAAAAAAACTCTCATTCCACCCTGTCATAAGCATTGCTCATGTCTTATTTCATTGCCATGTAGCTTGTCTTACCTTTTAGCCGTGAATTCATTGAATGCATGGCTTCATAAGCGACCATAACATTGTCAAGAATCAACCTTCCTGGGATATAGGCACTCTGAGTAGGAGATATGATCTCAGGCAAAATCTTCTTCATTCGATTTGCCAAAACCTTAGATATCATCTTGTGAATAACATTACAAAGAGAGATTGGCCTATAGTCTTACATTTGCTTAGGGTTCTTCTTCTTTGGAATTAATACAATATAAGTATCATTAATGAAACTCAAGTCTCCACTTGCATTGTTAAGAGATTCAAGAACAACACTACAAACATCCTGGCCAACAATATGCCAATGTACCTTATAAAAGTTAGCAGTGAACCTATCTAGACTAGGGGAGCTTGTGATACATTGTATTTACGTGTATTTTAATTAAATAATTATTTAAATTATTATTATTAGTGGTTCTATTGTTTTAAATTTAACGTAATTCTCGTTGTATTATTTATGAGTTTTAAGTTGTAAAATTTATTTTAATGCGTTTTCTTAATATTAATTATTGTTTTGTATTTAAATTGCTCTTTACTTTAAATTATTTTGTTGTTGTGTTTAATCATTTTATTTTATTAATAATTAGTTGTAGTGTTTTTAATTTCCTTGTATCTATTTTATTGAACCCATTTTATTTTATGGGATCTTCATTTTTCAGACTGGGCTTGTTTTGAGGATGTTTTTCCCTTTTTTGGGCCCAGCCCGTTTGGTTTATGAAGCCAAGCCCTTTTGTAGCATTTCAGCCCCTTTATTTTTTCCCTATACGGCATCATTTGGCATGCCCTTAGGGCTTTCTTCTTCTTTTCTTCTTCCCTTGTGCTGCTACCTTCTTTCTTCTTCCTCTTCATTTAATTTTCTCCTCCTTCCTATTGCGCCAACTTCTTCATTGAAAATTATTTTCTCCTTCTTCTTCAACCTTTGTGCCGCAGCTTCCGTCTTTCTTCTTCTTCTTCTTCATTTGGTTCTTTTTCTTCCTCCTCCTGTGCACCGATTGCTTCTCTTCTTCCTCTAGTAAGTTTTTCTTATCTCTTTTGGTTCTTTTCCTTTATTTTTCTGCTATTAGACCATGCCTTTCCTTTTCTCTATTGCATTTTTTATTTTATCTATTTTTCGTACCATTTTTGCATGTCCAAACATGAGCATTCATGCTCATTTTTCTCTCTGCCATTTCCTATAGTGTTTTCGTATTTATTAGCTTGTGAATAAACCCTTGCATTTCTAGCTTTTTCTCCTTAACCCGTGCCCTATTTTGGTCTGTCCATGATGCCCCTGTTTTTTATCCCAAGCTGTGGCCTTTGATATGAGTTTTAGAGGGTCATTCCCTCTACCATGAACCCCATTTTCCAGCCATTATATTCTAGGATTTTTTTTTAATCTTGCAAATCAGCCTTTTAATCCTAAAAAATTTCCTTCAATTTCCTTGTTTTGAGCCCATTTTTCAGTCTCTAAAATCGAGCTTATGGGTAATTTTATTTCGAGTTTGCTTTAGGCGATAACCCGGTGCTTGCATGTTGATCTTTCAGAGTTTTCCTTTTTTAGCATTGTAAGTATTTTTCTAAAAATTTTGAGATTTAAATATATTTTTACACTAACAATTATTTGCAGTCTGGTTAGTTATGTTAGGTGTAACAGCCCGCTAAAATTATCAGTTTTGGATTATTTCCCGACAGCAATCACATCTCTCTCGTCTTTACCCTCATCTGGAATCACGCGTATAGATTATCTTTTCCGTAAATCACGTAATTTGTTCTTCACCGACAGCTGTAAAATCATGACAGTTTTATCCTAAGCGTTGTACCTCGATGGCGTTTTCCCGAATCTTATCCATCGAATTTCAAAGTATTAGATAAGCTTGTTTTTAAAGTAGCACAATTATAATAATTTAATGAGCTCTGAAAATATTATAATTGTGGATAATTATTTAGTTTAAATATTTTAATTGTTTTAAGATATTAAGAGGTTTAATTTTACGTTGAAAATTCTTATTTAAATTTAAGTGTTTTATGCACTTTGATTAATTAATGATACTTTATCATTTTATATAATGATGAAGAAAATATTATTTTATAAACCTTAGTTATAAAATAATATTCTATCTTAATTCCTCTCAGTGTAGTTATTAAGTGTAATATTAATTTAAATGATTTTATCATCTTCGATTAATTAACGGTACTTTATCATTTTTATATAATGATGAGGAAATATTATTTTATAAATTTTAGTTTATAAAATAATATTCTACCTTAATTCATCGTGATGTTTTATTTAAAGTGTTTTATTTAAAATAAAACATTTACGCGTTTTAATCAGTGTTTTAATTCACCGTTGTTTTATTTGAAGATTCAACCAAAAATGGGTGCTTTATTCTGTTTCTTTCTGATAGAAAATGCGTCAGATCTATCCCAAGTATGCTACTATCTATCTGAGCCAAGGCCTCTAATTCTCAGATATTTATCACACCTCAATAATTGAAAAATCAAATCTCCCCTAAAATTTCTTCTCTCTCTTGAGAAAGCCATCTCTGATTCTATCTAGCTTCATGATGATCGGACCGGTGTTGGGTTAGAGAGAGATATGGGTTCGTGTGCATCGCTGCTAAATCTCGGTGGCCGGCTTCTCGGTCAACACTGAGTTCAATCTCACGCATTTAATCCGGTTCAAAGGACCTGACCACGTGAAGGGTCTACTGGATTTCAAGTTTGAAACAATCCCGGAAGGGATGCCACCATCCGACCTTGAAGGCATGTTTGAACCAGCTTGAACCAGCTCCGGAAATGAACCCCAACGCGATCTCCAAGGTCAGAGTTATTGTGAGGGTGCGTCCCTTTCTCCCTCACGAAATCGACGACAAGAACGGTGACCGGACACCATGTGTTTCAGTTCTTGATCAAGATTCCGATTCCGGTGAGGAAGTTTCCGTTTATCTGAAAGATAAAGAAACCAGCCGAAACGAGTGCTACCGACTGGACTTTTTCTTTGGCCAAGAGGACTACAATATGGGTCGGATCTTCTACCAAGAAGTGAGCCCGTTGATTCCAGGGATTTTCCATGGCTGCAACGCTACGGTGACGTAGTTGATCAGAGCGAGGGACAGACAGAGCCAGTGGTGTACGGATTGTTGAAGAAGGAGTGGTCGGATTGCTTTGAAGAGATTCAAGAGGTGCTAATGAAGTTCATGGAAACTGCGGTGCGTTACGAGCGGGACACTAGTAGACTCAGAGTCCAATATCAATTGAGCCTTCAAGAAATTGATGGGATTGAGCTGCAAACAGTTATTGAAGCCATGGATGTGGTTGGAATTTTGGATTACGGACTTTCTAAAGTAGAAGATTTGATAATCAAGTATGTTGTCACTCCTGTGGTAAATCATGGAGTGCCAGTTTCATTTGTGGAAGAGCTAACTCAAGACTCAAAAGAAATGACTGAAGCAATATTGAACATATTACCATCAGCCAAGATTGAAAATGTTGATGGCGAGGCAATCTATTCGGGGATTGTTCAGGTTGTTAAGTTTATCTACAAATGCATATGCTTCGAAAATGATTCTTGGATTCAATCTTTTGGAAGATTAACATGGCCAAGGATGTCAGAGCTTATTATTTGTAACTTTCTTTCCAAGGTTGTACCTGAAGATGCTTCAAAACTCAGCAACTTTCAGAAGATAATTGAGAGTACGGCTCAGTTTGAGACTGCTTTAAAGGAAATGAGGTTTATTTCAGCATCAGATGATAAGGATAAAAGGTTGACCAACTTTGCTGAAAATGTTGAGGTTCACTTTGCATCTAGGAAAAAGACAGAAATCTTGGCAAATGCTAGAAAATTGCTTATACAATGTGACTTTGATGTTCCTCAAGAATACACAAGGAAAGCAACTCAACTAATGAAGCTAGTGCATCAGACGCTGAAGGATGTTTGCTTGTCATCCACCAGAGTTGCTCTGGAATTCTATCATGCTGCTAGGGACGCTTTACTTCTATATGAAGTTGTCATTCCTGTGAAGCTAGAAAAACAGCTTGATTCCATCAATCAGGTTGCTGTTCTCATGCACAATGACTGTCTCTATCTCTCTCAAGAGATACTTGGGCTTGCATTTGAGTATCGGTCAGACTTTCCTAGTTCTATTAAGGAACACGCTGTATTTGCGGATATTGCTCCACGATTTCATCTTATGGCAGAAGAAATACTGCAGAAGCAAATTCAACTTATTATATTTAATTTGAAAGGAGGCATCGGTTTTGGGGTTCAAAAGCGCACAAAGGCTTTGAAGCGTTTTGATGAATTTGGGAAACCAAGTTTAGAATTGAGAATGACAGATAGGACTGCCTGCTGTGGTCTACGACTCAATTCGATCGCTATGGAGGCTGAACTCACTCGTGCAAGACTGGGTTCTAATGGCATTTTCAGGTCATCGGTCAAGCCCAGATCACTCAAGGCTCAGGCTTCTGATGATCTTGAGAGTGTTGATTCCTTGGTGCCTCAGAGCAAATCTTCAGGAACAGTCTTGCCATACGTTGGTGTTGCTTGTTTGGGAGCTATTTTATTTGGTTACCATCTCGGGGTTGTAAATGGTGCTCTTGAGTACCTTGCCAAGGATCTTGGGATTGCTGAAAACACCGTGGTACAAGGATGGGTCGTTAGCACACTTCTCGCTGGTGCCACTGTTGGTTCATTTACCGGGGGAGCATTGGCTGACAAGTTTGGTAGAACAAGGACTTTTCAATTAGATGCCATACCACTGGCAATTGGAGCATTTCTATGTGCCACAGCCCAAAGTGTGCAAACCATGATAATTGGCCGCTTACTTTCTGGCATTGGAATTGGTGTTACATCTGCTATTGTACCTCTTTACATATCCGAGATCTCACCAACTGAAATTCGTGGTGCACTTGGATCCGTGAACCAGCTATTTATATGTATTGGCATCCTTGCCGCACTGGTGGCTGGATTACCTTTAGCAGGAAACCCTCTATGGTGGAGGACAATGTTTGGTATTGCAATTATACCCTCTATTCTGTTGGCATTAGGAATGGCATTTTCTCCAGAAAGTCCTCGGTGGCTGTTTCAGCAAGGGAAAATTCCTGAGGCTGAAAAATCTATAAAAACTCTATTTGGAAAAGAAAGAGTTGCTGAGGTTATGCATGATTTAATGGCAGCTGGTCAGGATTCTACAGAACCTGAAGCAGGGTGGTTTGATCTGTTTAGTAGCCGCTATTGGAAAGTGAAACCTCACGTTGCCCGTGGTGTTGCAAGTGCTCATAATATGATAATTGAGTTCAGAAGTGAAAATCTTAAGGACTTGAGTGTTCCTCTTCCAACTGTTGTGCAGTTCCTCGTGTTTCGCACTCTATTCTCATAGAACGCGACGATCGAGGTAAGTTAGCCTCTAACTTACTATCAGTTTATTGTGTATGTGTGATGGGTAAGGGAACTACAATTTATGTATGTATGTTATCGTATATGCCATGTCATGATATGTCATTATATGTTCATCTGTTACGTATGATTTAATATCTCATGAATAATTATCTGTTACATAATCTTTTCTGTCATACAATGTGTATGTTATAAGTATGCCATATGATTACATGTATGCCATGAAATGTTTATGATTAAATCATATTGTGCCATTTACAAGTATACGCCATGTTAGAAAAGTATATGATATTAAATAATATCTCATGCATTAAGAAAGATAAGACATGTTATGTTACTTATAATACGTGGGGCCACAACAACTGTGGAGTACGTATTATATTTTATGTTACTTATAATGCGTGGGGCCACAACAACTGTGGAGTACGTATTATATTTTATGTTACTTATAATGCGTGGGGCCACAACAACTGTGGAGTACGTATTATATTTTATGTTACATAAGTATGGGGCCACAACAACTGTGGAGCATACACTACATGAGACACACAATTGTGACATGTAGAATACGTGGGGCCACAACAACTGTGGAGTACGTATTATATTTTATGTTATGTGTATTCATGGGGCCACAACAACTGTGGAGCATGAAGTATGGGGCCACAACAACTGTGGAGTACGTATTATATTTATGTTACTTATAATGCGTGGGGCCACAACAACTGTGGAGTACGTATTATATTTTATGTTACTTATAATGCGTGGGGCCACAACAACTGTGGAGTACGTATTATATTTTATGTTACTATAATGCGTGGGGCCACAACAACTGTGGAGTACGTATTATATTTTATGTTACTTATAATGCGTGGGGCCACAACAACTGTGGAGTACGTATTATATTTTATGTTACTTATAATGCGTGGGGCCACAACAACTGTGGAGTACGTATTATATTTATGTTACTTATAATGCGTGGGGCCACAACAACTGTGGAGTACGTATTATATTTTATGTTACGTATAATGCGTGGGGCCACAACAACTGTGGAGTACGTATTATATTTTATGTTACGTATAATGCGTGGGGCCACAACAACTGTGGAGTACGTATTATATTTATGTTACTTATAATGCGTGGGGCCACAACAACTGTGGAGTACGTATTATATTTTATGTTACGTATAATGCGTGGGGCCACAACAACTGTGGAGTACGTATTATATTTTATGTTACGTATAATGCGTGGGGCCACAACAACTGTGGAGTACGTATTATATTTTATGTTACTTATAATGCGTGGGGCCACAACAACTGTGGAGTACGTATTATATTTTATGTTACTTATAATGCGTGGGGCCACAACAACTGTGGAGTACGTATTATATTTTATGTTACTTATAATGCGTGGGGCCACAACAACTGTGGAGTACGTATTATATTTTATGTTACATGAAGTATGGGGCCACAACAACTGTGGAGCATACACTACATGAGACACAGCAATTGTGACATGTAGAATACGTGGGGCCACAACAACTGTGGAGTACGTATTATATTTTATGTTATGTGTATTCATGGGGCCACAACAACTGTGGAGCATGAAGTATGGGGCCACAACAACTGTGGAGCATACACTACATGAGACACAGCAATTGTGACATGTAGAATACGTGGGGCCACAACAACTGTGGAGTACGTATTATGTTTTATGTTACTTGAATACGTGGGGCCACAACAACTGTGGAGTACGTATTAACGCACGTTATTAATCAAGACAATTGAATAAGATTCCAAGTTTATGTTAAGTCCAGTTTCAGATCAAATACATGATAAGTCAAGTTTTAGATCAAGTCCATGTTATGTTATACTCACGTACATGTTATGTTCAAGTTTATGTTATTTTCAAGTTCTTATTTATGTTATGCAGGTTTACGTTCATGCTATATTTCAAGTCCATGTTATGTTTCACGTTCATGTTATGTTGTTTGTTCATGTTATGTTTTAAGCTTAAGTTCATGCCATGTTAAGTCAAGTTCAGTTCACGCTTAAGTTCTGGTTAAGTCATGCTATATGTCAAGTTATACTATGTTTATGTATGACTATAATTATGCATTTATGCTTTTACTGCCATGCATGCATTTTTAACCTGTGTGTGAGTTTTATGTTAACTTACTGAGATTTGTAATCAAATCTCACTGTGGTAGTCCCAACTACCATTCCCCCCGAATGGTAGATCTTGTTACAGGACCCAAAGGAGAATTGGAATCTGACCAACTGAATACGGTCGACTAGGCCACGGTGCGATGTTGATGATGGTATAGTATTTAACTTAGGTTAATACTTGTACTTTTGGAGTTGTATCTCAAGTATTCTTTTGATCACAACCATTTTAGACTAGTGTGGTGATCACGGCTTTTTAGTATGCCTTTATGTATGAAATATGTTTCAAGTATTTGGGATATTTTTAGTTTGGTGCATAGTATTGCTAAAGAAAAAAAAATTATCCGCTGCGAATATTGCATAATGCTAGATGCATGTTAGGAACATTGCATCTTATATGTCATGAACGGGGGCAGGTAACCTTGTGTTGCATGTCTCGACGCTTCAAATGTCCGTTCAATCCCAAGCGGAATTTGGGGGCGTCACATTAGGTCTTGTGTCCAAGAGTATGGGGTCGGATCGGATTGGAGGATGAGTTTGTCTGTGAAATTGGATTGTGTTAGGTTGTTATCTGTTGTGTTTGGTGTCACGCTATTCATTGCATTATTGCATGCATGCTCATCTGTTGTAAATGAAAACTGGGTTTTCATGTGAGAAATAATATTTGTGTGCGTGCTTATCATGACTCCAAGTCGAGATGGGACATTTTTTTGGTGGAGTCCTCTGGTCACTTGGGAGCTTAATATATTGAGTGATGTTTCTTGGGTTGGCGCTGGGCGACAACGGGATTAAACAAGATGGTAATGCTCTCATGCCAACTCCATGGCCCTTCTGCTAGCGGGGGCTAGAGGATGCTTGGCCATGAACACGTTGGGAGTAGAACTGAGCATTGCTTGTTACGGAGTCATAAGCACGATCGTTACCTGTGGTGTGACGAAGGGAGTCAGGGTGTGCGGATGGTCCCTATGAGAGATCATGGTGCGTACAGAATAATTAGATAGTGGGCCATTTTATGGAAAAATTGCAGATTTTGATAAATGGATATATAGACCATTTTCTGGGAAAATAGTGGTTTATTTTTTGGGTCATTTTCTGGAAAAATGGCGATTGATATTTTAATGGATTTGTTTTTAGGTCAAATGAGATTTTTGGCATGCGTTGGAAAATAATCATTTTGGGATAATTATGGTTTTAAGCTCATGCATAAATGTGTGTATAAATGGACTTGTTGGTTGTATAAATGTGTTTCTATCTTGTGGGTTGTTTGGTTGATTAGTTTCTAAGACTCATATCTCACATGGTATTCAATACCCAGTGGTACCATTTTATGGTATCATAGATTTTGATGCAGATGAGGGCGTCGAGCCTGAGGTTTTGGCTTTGCCAAAGCAGTGACCTGGGGTTGCTTCTTCGTGATTTGGAGATTTGTTACCTATTTTGCTATGTACCTTTCGTTTGTATTATATTTTTAGCGGATTACTGTATAACTTTTGAAGGCATTTTATTTTAGGAGACTTGTATTTAAAATTCTGGTACTTAGTCGATTAAATTTAATTTATTCACTGGACTTTTGATTTTAGACTTGTTTGATATGCACATACTTAGCACTTGTTGTTGGGGTGTGTGACTTGTGTTGTCAGTATCTCGACGTCACAATTCTCATATTTCCGTAAGTGGGAGTTGGGGGCGTCATAGAGCTCATAGTATTCATCTAAAAAACAGCTTCCTTAACCTCTTCTGCCACAAACTCTTTGGTCAGTTTTCTATAAATTTCTTATATAACTTGAGACTTCAATGAGCTAAGACATTTAGCGATACCTATAGGATTTGTGGAAGAAAAAAGATCTTGATAGAACTTTTGAAATGACCCTGAGACCTCTACAGCAGAAATGACCAAAGATCCATCCTCCCTTTCAATCTTGCTAATTTTATTGGTTTTCCTTCTATGGTTTACACACATTTGGAAATATTTAGTGTTTCTGTCACCCTTTTGCAACCATTTATGCTCAGCTGTCTGCAACCATTTTATATTCTCTCCTTCCAACAAACAGTCAACTTCCTTCTGTATTTTTTTAATGGCCCTAATTGATCTCTTGCATCTTTGAAATCTCCTTCAACTTATCAAGCATTAATCCTTTGCTCTTGCTTGCAGACCTTTTATTCCATTGAATGAGAGACTTCTTACAAATCTACAAGCCATTGGAGATAGACAGCAACCTATTATAGTTATGCCCCCCCCCCCCCCCTCCTTTTTTAATCTAGCCATCTTCAATAATTTTACCATGATCATCCCTCTTATCCGAACATGCCTCATATTTGAAACATCTTCTACTTCGAACATTGCAATTCTGGTTCTAGTTCACCCACCTTGTCTATCGAGTTATTTGGTTTTATTTTATTTTCTTTAAAATCGAAAAAGACAGATTTACAACTTTTCGGACACGTGCAACACAAACAGATTCACAAGTTAAAAATCATTTGGAGGATAGTGGTAGTTTTGGAAAATCACCGTGCATGGTTCTCACACACAGTCCACATCTGAGCGTGGTCCCCACGCGCCACCCCTTCTGGCATCTTCTCGACACACGAGCCAAATCACTAGACTCGCCACCACTAGACTTTTAAGATCTGACCCATGTGGGTGAAAAGTAACAAGTATGTTGCCTTCACAGTCTATCACAGATTCCAAAGTCTTTCGGAGTTGGTCCAAACTGTAATCCATCATTTTCGCATCTATCTTACTGCTTTATTTATTTATTGCCTTATTGTTATTAAAATAAAAAAGAGTTCATCTGTCAGACGTTTATCTATAAAGATTGAGTCATATCTTTCTATGAAGGGTGAGATTGAGTCTCTATTTAAGCAGATAATGTTGTTTCTTGGACGTTTGTCTGTAGAGAGTATCGGCAATAGAGAAGATCAGACCAGTTACAAAATGAAATAATGTATTGGTGGAGCTTCAAATTCATTATTTTAGTTTATAATGTTATGTTTGATATGGGAATATCCCATAATATATCTGGTCATGAATATAAGTTTCTCTGATAAATGAATGATGACAGATTTCCTTTAAAAACAATACTAATACAAATAAGTATATCAGATGTGATTTGTATAAACTTAAAACATCCTTAGAGATTTGGAGCAGAAAGTATTTTTCAAGTTTTGAAATAATTATACTAGTCTATATAAGCAAATCTTTTGTATTGAGAAATATAATGTGGTCTGCATATAATAAAACTTATTTAGTATAAATTGATGAGCGATAATACTCATAAAAAGTTGTATCACTTGACGATATACTAATTAGTACTATTGTAGCCCTTGATGGAAGGGTGTCAACACCAATATAAATAGATTGAGAGGGTCCCTGGCCTACCATGAACTATAATAATGATAATAAGCATGTGTTCTCCATTTATGAGAGTTTATTATAGACATGGATAGACAAGATGATTCCTTTAAAAATGCTGTTGAGAAATAACGATGCAGGAAAAATAAAGTAAACTAGAAATCAATCACACGGCACAATGATTTTCGTGGTTCTGCAACGTGCTTACATATACGGAACCGTAAAAGATTTTATTATTTTGGAGAATGAAAAACTACACTTTGGAGTGAAATACACTGTTCAAAACTGGCCATACTATTCATAACGAACATATTTATATGATTATATAGTGAAGCCCTAATTTGACAAATACTGTGTTATTTGCTTGACTAATTAGGTTTCGAATGAACATTTTGTTTAATCTTTGCTTAAGTGACCTGTCGCACGAACATCGTTCAAACTTTTTATTTGGTATTTCTTGAGTCACAAATTGAGTCCAAAATTTTTCCACCATCCTAGTTTATAAAGTTGCTTTTTTTTATAAAATCTTTTTGTAAATCTAGCACTATCTTTTTTATAAACATATGCTGCTCATGAAGATACTGGAGTGTCTCTGGTAACAGAAGTGAAAGGTAAGAGGAAGGCTTCTCAACTGACTTCTTCTATTCAAAAACGAGGTAGGAGAGTAATGGTTGAAAGTGAGGATCTCAGCTTAAACCCAACGGTGGTGGCTGTTCAGCAGCCCCGCCGAGAACAATGAAAACTATAAGCTGGAACTCTCGTGGGCTTGGGAACCCACGAGGAGTTAGAGCTCTCTGTGACTTAGTCAGGAGAGAAGGTCCTGTTGTTTTATTTTTAATGGAAACAAAGTTGACTAGTAGACAGATGGAAAGAGTTTGTGTGAGAGTTGGGTTTGAATGCTGTTTTGCAGTGGATAGTGATGGAAGGAAAGGTGGTGTGGCATTATTATGGAGGAAGGAAATAAAGTTAACCATAACAAGTTACTCTTTGTTTCACATTGATGCCAAAATTAGTGAGAATGATGGAGGGATGGAGTGGAAATTCACTGGTTTGTATGGACACCCAGAAACTGAAAAAAGAGGGGAAACATGGAGTTTACTTAGAACACTGAGGGTAGAAGGAAATATACCATGGTTGGTATGTGGAGATTTTAATGAAGTACTCAGTCAACAAGAAAAGTTGGGGGGCAGGCCACGACCAGAGAGGTTAATGCAAGCTTTTAGAAGTGTCCTTGATGATTGCAATTTGATTGATTTGGGGTTTGAGGGCCAGAAATATACATGGTGTAACAGAAGAAATGAAGATGGGGTGGTTAGTGAAAGACTGGATAGGTTTATTGCTACTCCTTCTTGGAAAGCATGTTTTCCCCATTTTTGAGTTGTGCATGGTGTTGCTGCATCTTCTGACCATGTGCCTATCATTCTTGTACCAAGCTCTGCTGAGAATGAATATAGACATAAGCTTTTTAGATTTGAGGCAATGTGGGTGGAGGATGATGAATGTGGAGATGTTATATCAAGATGTTGGCAAGGAATTCATGCAAATAGGCCTACTGTTTCTATCATTGACAGACTGAGTTTATGCAGTAAGGGGCTGGAGGCATGGAACAGACAGAAGTTTGGGCATGTGTAACAGCAAATCAAAAGGGCTCGAGAGTCTCTTCAAAGATTTCAGTTAGCTGAACCAAGTAGTATAACAAGAGAAGAAATGAAGAAGGCTCAGAATCAACTTCAGGTTTGGTTAGAAAGAGAAGAGATACTGTGGAGCCAAAGAGCAAAAGCATTATGGCTCAAAGGTGGTGACAGTAACTCTAAGTTCTTTCATCATAAAGCATCACAAAGAAAAAATAAAAACTGGATTACAAGCCTAAAAAATGAAGATGGGGGATTTGGCAGCATGGTGAGGACAGAAATCAGCTAATTCTTTCCTACTTCCAAAACTTGTTTCAATCAGAGCAACAAAGTAGCAATTCGAATGAGGAGCTGAATTTCCTGGAAGGGCTGAGAGGAAGAGTAACCAAGGATATGAATGTGGAGCTATTAAAAGATTTTACAAGAGAGGAAGTCAAAGCTGCCTTAAACCAGATGCACCCTACAAAATCACCAGGACCTGATGGTATGCCACCACTTTTTTTCCAACAATACTGGCATATTGTAGGAAATGAAGTGACCTCTGCTATTCTACAGGCCCTCAGAACTGGTACAATTTCCTCTTCTCTAAATCATACTTTTATAACCCTGATACCAAAGAAAAGCAAGCCTGAAATGATTTCTGAATTTAGGCCTATTAGCCTTTGTAATGTAGTGTATAAGTTGATTTCTAAAGTTCTAGCAAATAGGCTTAAACAAGTGCTTGATGTGGTTATTTCTACTTCACAATGTGCTTTTGTACTTGGCCGAATCATTTCAGATAATATTCTTATAGCCTATGAAGTGATGCATTATTTGAGACAAAAAAGAAATGGAAAAGAGGGTTATATGTCCATTAAGTTGGATATGAGAAAAGCTTATGATAGAGTGGAATGGTCTTTTATTGAAAGTGTAATGTCTAGGATGGGTTTTAATACTCAATGGATTGATCTTGTGATGATGTGTGTCAAAATTGTATCTTTCTCAGTTTTGATTAATGGTGAGCCAAAAGGTCCTATCATTCTTTCTGGAGGACTTCGACAAGGGGACCCCTTATCCCCCTATTTGTTCCTTCTTTGCACAAAAGGTCTTGTATCTTTGCTCAAGCAGGCAGAAGGGAATGGTGAGATCACACCTGTAAGAATATGCAGAGGTGCTCCTAGACTATCACACTTGCTTTTTGTTGATGATAGTATCTTATTTTGTAAGGCAAATGTGTTTGAAAACCAGAGAATTCAACATCTTTTGCACTGTTATGAGATTGCCTCGGGTCAAATGATCAATAGAGTAAAAACAGGTATTGTTTTCAGTACAAATGTTCTACCTGAAACAAGAAATGAAATTCTCGAGCTTTAGGGAGTGCAGAACAGCCAACAATTGGAGAAATATTTGGGGTTGCCACCTTTGGTTGGGAGAGCAAAATATAGGGCTTTTTCTGATATTAAGCATAAAGTTTGGAAGAAGTTACAAGGATGGAAAGAGAAGATGCTTTCAGCTGGAGGGAAAGAATTACTTATAAAGGCTGTGGCATTGTCAATTCCAACCTATGCAATGAGCTGTTTTAAATTACCTTCCTCTTTGTGCTATGATCTTGAACAATTGATGGCAAAATTTTGGTGGGGTCAAAGAAAAGAAGAGCAAAAAATACATTGGATGAGTTGGGATAAGATGTGTGAAACAAAACAGAATGGGGGAATGGGATTTAAGGATTTAAGAGTGTTTAATGATGCTCTTTTGGTAAAAAATGGTTGGAGAATAATGCAGAATACAGATTCTTTACTTCACAAGATCTTTAAAGCTAGATATTTCCCCACAACACATTTTTTTTTTATGCTACTTTGGGTCATAATCCCTCTTTTGTATGGAGAGGTATTTGGGGAACAAAGAATAAAATGCAAGAGGGATGTCCGTGGAAGATTGGCTCGGGAAACAAAGTCAGGATATGGAAAGACTCATGGGTTCCTGGTTTTAAAACTGTTTCTAAGACAGCAGAATATGTCCTTCATAAGTGAGAATGCAGATGGGCTTAGAGAGGAGGATGCTATTGTCAACTCTTTATTTGTAGCTAATCAAAGAGTATGGGATGTGGGAAAGATTAATTCTTTGTTTACACCACCTATAGCTCTTCAAATCTTGAAGATTGTGCTTACTCAAGATGGGGAGGATCAAGTTTGTTGGAAGAATGAAGCTAATGGTATTTATACTATCAAAAGTGCTTATAGGATGTTTCATTCTTTATATTCATATAGATAGAATGGTGAATCCTCTAATGCTATGGTGTTGAGAAGGGTGTGGAAATCTATATGGAATATGAAGCTCCCTTCAAAGGTGAGAATTTTTGCTTGGAAAGCTGTCAAAGGGATTCTACCAACTAAATCCAATTTACTGAAGAAGAAGGAGTTAACAGAGGAGGGTTGTGATTTCTGTAATGCAGAAATAGAAAATATAGTACATGCACTTTGTTCCTGTCCTTCCATCAAAGAGGTATGGTCTCTCTATTTCCCTTCACGGGTAGCTATAAGAGAGTATGATACTTTTCTTGACATAGTTCAGAGACTGCAAATGAATATGGGACCTGATATGCTTGAGCTGTTTTTTCTGATATGTTGGAGCTGCTGGTATAAAAGAAATATGAAGAAGTTTGAGGCAAAGGAAGTTAATGTCGAGACCATTGTTGGAAATGCATTAGCAATGCAGAAGTCTTATAAGGAACTCAGAACTAAATCTGTTTCAGTAATTAGACAGCAGTGTAGATGGGAAGCCCCACCAGCTGGTGTGTTTAAACTCAATATAGATGGTGCCTTTTCTTCTACGGGTTCAATGGCTGGAATTGGAGCTATTGTCAGGGATTCTAATAATGTCTGCTACAAAGAAAGAAGTTTCTGTTATGACTGCTGTTGAGGTGGAGGCTTTAGCTATTCTTCGAAGGTTACAGATATGCATTCCTCTTGGTATTCAAAAGCTTGTGATTGAAAGTGACTCATTGCTGGTGGTTAAAGAGTTCAATATGCAAGGATCTTCACAGGCTACTTTTGGCAATGTTGTTAGAGAAGCTAAGGAGTTGATGACACGCTTTGGTACCTGTCAAGTACAACATGTTATTAGAAGCTGCAATTCAGTAGCACATTCACTTGCCAAGTTTGGTTTAAGTGTGCAGAATATTAGTTTATGGTGGGGAGCATATCCCGATGTAATTTCTAATATTCTTTGGAGTGATTCAAGTACTTTGTAAGTTTTTTGTTTAATGAAGCATGTTTTCCAATCAAAAAATATATATATATATACTAAAGATTTAACTTATTAGATAGGTCATATTTATAGGTCACTTGAGGACCAAAACATTTAGATGCTACTGAAGTTGTAATAATTAACATGTATTACGTGTAGCCGCAACATCCACCATTACTCACTATGATTATTACATAGAGATTAATTTAATAAACCATATTGTATCGTGATGCTTTACTACGATAATTGTGGGCTTATGACCTATTTGGAGATAGAATTTTTATGGGCTTTGGAAGTATGAATTTGATTGGGCTTTGAAAATGTGCTATACGTATGGGGCCATTAGAATTAGGATTTATTTTATGGGCCCTATTCCAATTATACTCAAGCATTGATTTTATATGAATAATGTGCTCAGAATACAAGGATTTGCCGAAGGATTATGTTACATGCACAAACAGTTTTTCATATAAAGGTAATGCACAGAATGTGCAATTTTCGTGTATTGTAAAGGAAAATTTTATATACCACATTACCATCTCACTATATATGATGTGTTATATTTATTACAATTGGATGATCTTTTATTGGATGATTCCTTATCATCTAACAGTGATAAATATGCCACATTTTATATAGTAGGATGAAAATACGATGATAATGTAGTGTATAACATTACTCTATTGAAAAACGTTCGCTCACCAAGCACTTTTATTGGCCAAAATGCACATGGTTAGACTAGTGTAAATTTATTGCCAAGGCGTATGAAGAGACAGATGCATATTGTATATATCATGTATACACTGTACACGTGCTTGAAACGGAGAGAGGAAGAAAGAGGAGATTTGGAGGAATTGGGTAAGATCTAAGAAAAGAATCCAATAAGGAAACCATTTACCAAATGCATGTATAACACACAAAAAGAAATTAAAGGAAATCCTATATTTTTACACGCAATTTTCATGCAACACACGCAACATAATGCATGCAATATTGCATGTTACCAATTGCATATATTTGTTTGTAACTTAATTATTTAATAGAGAATTTTCATATATACTCTGCCTTCCGATAATAAGTTAATTTGGTTCTAGCCTTCCATCCCTGAGAAGATAATAATTTAAATCATGTGCTTATTTGAAGCTATCTTGCGGCCAGGTAATTAAGAAATACCAGATACAGTCAAGGGTTGTGCAAACGTGGGATCTACTATTGAAAAATTAATTTTTTTCATGTGGATCTCTTATTTGCTAGCTAGCTAGATCCAAGTCCCTTTAACATTTTTTTACTGCTTCTATATATTTTGCTGTTTTTGGATGGTCTACTTGTCTTATTTTGGTTCATGAATTGCTCAGTTATTGTAGTCCTATGTGATAGAGTAATTTTAAGACTATGGTTATGGAATGAGATTTTAAAAGAATGAATATTGCTTAGGTAATGCCTCCGCAGGTGGTAGATTTATTGGCTTGTTGGAAGGAGTTTCAAGGCTGTCCCCAAGTGGCAGCAGTGTCCAAGATGATCCTGTTGTGTATTATGTGGTGCACATGGCTGGAAAGGAATGAGAGATGCTTTGAAGATAGGGAACGCACAATGGCGGAACTTCAGAATTGTTTTAAATGCACACTTTAATGCTATGGTTTTCAGCCATTGTACTTTATGGAAACAATGTCCATGACTTTCTTTCCTTAGCTAGAATGCAATTAGGTGTTCTTTTGTATACTCTTGTATACACGGGTTATGCCTATTTCATTTGTATGAATAAAATCTTCTTATTACTTATAAAAAATAAAAATAAAAGAATATGGTGTCTCTTATTAATTCTATACTAGTGACATGGTTATGGACTCTTTTACCTCTAAAGATCATTCATCGAATGATCTTTATATTTAAAGAGAACAGCCTAGCCTTAGACATGGCCTTGTATTGTATTAAATAGATTTATAGAGGATCAAACTTAACATTTAAAGTTGAGCTTTTGCAAGGATCACGTAAGGCGGGTGTAACATCTTGAAAAAAACTTGATAGACAAATTTCTTTAAACTTTAGAAATGTCACGAAACCCTTAAAGGATTTTATGAATCGAGCGATTAATTAGGTTTTAGTCCTTTAGCATATTCAGATCATGATTCACTATAGTGACAGAATTGCCTTTTTATTTAACTAAGGTACTTAGGAATATAATTTTAAGAAGCGAATTTTACCATTAGACTTATATAAATATTTAAGATTTTATGGTGCAATAAAAGTTTTATATTTTTTAAGTGAATACTAACCCTTCGGGAGAGCACAACTTGGCATCTGTTTCAAATAGCTACCAAATTTCTATGTAGGATGTCCAAATCTACTTAGGATCATTCGAAAACTTATTCTTGGACACATGGCACAGTTCTTATCATTCACTTGAAAATCCTATGGACACTTGTCAAGAGATATACAGTGTGTAAGTGATGGAGTATGAATCAAGCCTTGTAATCATGCCCTTTTGCACCATTCACTATTTCATCTTCTCAAACACTATTTGGCAAACCAAAAAAGGGTTTCAACTCTAATGAAACCCTAAACCAAATAATCCAACTAGAAACCCCAAATGGTTAGGGTAACCAAACCCTAAAACCTCCAAACCCTAAATGCTTGTACTCGGTTTTGACTAAGTGTTTTCCCACTTGTTTAAGTCATTTCTACAAGAAACCAACTACGTACACACTTTTAAACCCTTATCCACTCTCTTACACCCTAATAATTTACATTTTACCAATAAAGATTAGATTGGAACCAAACCCTAACAGAAACCTCAAATGGAGTCCATTTTGTTAACCTCACTTTAGTCCACTGAAACTAGCTAGTCCAACCAAGATTCTTCAACAAGCTTCCACCCACTTACATGGACATGCCTTGGCTGCCATGTCACCTCACAATCGACCTTAAATAGTGCCTTCAATGGCAAGTCAAACAAGACACATCAGGCCCCTCACCCACTCAGTAGTAGGCTAGTAGCATCATAAAATCAGCTCCACTGCCATAAGCTTTTCTCTTCTCTTTTCACAAGCCCACCTTACCTTACTTGTCACTCATCCAACCACCAAGTCATCCCTTCATCTATAGCCCACACTACCTTCATTTGTTTCCTCACACTTGCACTTTTTCAACCATTTTCTATAGAGAAACTGAGAGAGAGCTAGAGGGAATTTTTTGGTAGCTTTGCTTCTTGGGTTTCCAGCCTTTGTGAGTTATTTTCCTTAGCTCCAATCTCTTAAATTTTGTAAAGTTATGGGTCCTGAATGTGTGGGGGGAGTATTGGTTATTTTTATTGGAAGTTTGGAGGTTGATTGTTAGTGTTAGTATGATGATGGTTCGGTTTTGAATGTAGGGCAATAAACTTGGAAGTTTTTCTTGTTAAGATGAGAATTTCTATAGATCTTGGTTTGATGAAGTGCTTACATGATTTTTACACAAGTTATGATTTGATTCAAAGCATGTTAGGATTTTATAAAATGGTTTTGCATGATCTTTGAAGTGGTAGAAACCGATTGATTCAAAGTGAGTTTGTTTGGTTTAAGTTGTGATTTTAGCTCTAAGATCTTGACTCAATGGTTATGATTTTTGTAAAAATTGTTTTTAAAGCCTTGATATATGGATCAAGAATGGATTATGAAGATTTATAACTTCGGTCCTTAATTGGATTGTTGAAGAACATGCAAGAGTATGATTTTAAGCATGAATTAGAGGCTCTTAGATTTGATGTTTATTTTGATGGATTATTTGCTATGACATCCTAGAGTTAATGCTTAGATCAAGTTAGAACTTGAATATGAGGTACATGGTTGTGTTATTTCAAAGTTTATGGCATGAAAAATAAGGATCTAGTCACTATGTTTCAACTTAAAAAGCATGCATGATATCAGTTTCATTGTTTTCTTGCAAACCGAATTGTCATGTGTTGAGTTTGTGATTTTTTAAGCCAATCAAGCATTCTATCACCTAAGTTTGTTTGATGCACATGTTAGAAGTGTTATTTATGGACTTTGGGAGTCCTTAGGTTGGGCCAAAAGCCTTCACTCTTACTAAGTTAGGCCCAATGGTTTTATGTCCTTTACATTGGGCCTATTTTCTAGTGTCCTCCAAGAAAGTCTTAAAACTTTATATCTCCCAAGTTGGGCCTAAGGCTTTTTAACAGCTTATTCTTAGCCCATACTTTGTAAATTAGGGCCCTAAAGTCTTGTGTCCATCATGTAGGCTAACGTCTTATATCCATCAAGTAGGGCCTAAAGTCTTATGTCTATCCAGTAGGGCCTAAAGTCTTATGTCTCCCAAGTCAGGCCTAAGGTCTTTGTGTCTATCCTTAGCCCATCCCATCTTAGAAAACTAGGGCCCTTGTTAAACTACTCTTGGGCCTTCTAAATCCATCCAACACTTAGCCCTTTTACCTTAGCCCATCAATATGCCACATGTCATTCCCCTATTGGGCTCTTGGCTTCATATCACCAACATAAATAATATTGAACTAAAAATATCCAAAGTAATACTACTAAACCAATCAAGTTCTAAAAATTTCCATTTCCCCCAAACCAATATTGCACTAGAATCTTCTAAAAATTCTACTAAACCCCAAGCATACGGTCCTCTTTGCCAACTCAAGCTCCAAAAATGTTTTTACTCTCAAATAGCCCAACTTCTACTTAACTAGGGTCAAGTCCTAAGGTATTTTCAAGTGGGGTGTTACATCCTTCCCCCCTTTAAAAGGAGATTTCATCCTAGAAATTGGGGTATGAGTTAGTGTGAATACATAATGCATACAATGCATAGATACTATGTACATACCTACCAAAGACACTAAAGTCTCAAACAAGATGAGGAATCCTCATTCTCCGATACCTCCTCCTAAGTGTGATAGAGAAGTTATCCTTCTTTGAGTCATAGTATGCATTGACTCACTCTTCCATCTCCCTCCAATGTTCAGTCGATGTGTCCTCTACCTCAAGAGATCCCTCCTCAAGGAATCATTCGTAGTGCATGGAAGAGTCAAATAACACTATGGAAGAAATAATAGGATATAGCGGTTCCTAGTTTGCTTGTTGTAGCTCAATCGCTCGACTAGATTTTGGTAGATCACATAGTGTGTGGTTGGTTGAGTTATTTCCCTCTTCTTGGCATTTAAGCCAATAGGTCTGAGTCTCACTAGTCTAATTTGATTAGGTCTATGGGTGGTTGACGTTCCTTATGTGATAATACTCATCTGGTTCTAATATTTCCCTTCCATTCATGACCTAACACGTGCGTCCTATTATTTCCAACTTTTCTCTTTGGGTCAAACAAGAGGCAACTATATATCCAACCTCCTCCTTCTACACTCTTCTCTCTTGTGGCTTCTTCAATGTTGTGATTCTGCCAAAGCACTATTACTAGAGAAATTTTTTGATTCATAATTTGAACAAGAAATTCCTCGTATGAAAAGTTGGGTTGTAACAAAATGTCCTCCAGATCTTCAAGGTAAAAATTATGGTGGCTAACTCTAAGTCATAGATGGGGTAATTCTGCTCATGGTTCTTAAGTTGTTGGGGAGCATAAGTGACAACATGTTCATCTTGGTTAGGGCGGTGAGCGATCCTAGTAATTTAAAGAAACCTTCTACAAACCTTTGGTAATAATTGACTAATCCTAAGAAACTTCAGTCCTCGTGTATATTCAATTCACTAATGCTTCAATCTTACTAGGATCAGCCGCTACTCCTTAACTCGAAATCACATGCCCTAAAAACTTCACTTCCTTGAGTTAAAATTCACACTTGCTAAACTTGGCATACAACCTATGCTCCTTCAAACTTCACTCCCTCATTCCTCCACACCTCATCTCCAAGCTTCATCTTGAGATCTTGAGAGCTTCCCCTTCCTTAGTGAGTCATAGAGGGAAATTGAGTGCTCTTGAGTGTTATTGTGAAGTTTTTGAGAAGTTCTTGTGTTGGGAGCTTTAGAGGGCCACAAAAATTGTAAGTATTCTTTCCCTAGATCTTAGTTGGCATGTTGTGTGTTGCTTTTAAGTGCTGAAAGATTTTTGGATGAGTTTAGAAAAGATTACCCTGCTTAATTCGAAACCAAGTTCATTAATGATGGATTAAATGTTTTAAGTGAGAATTTTAGCTATGGCATGTTTTAGCATATTTTGATATGATTCATTAATATCTTAGAATGATTTTTGAAAGTTTAAATTTGAGGTTGAAAGCATGCCATGATAGGTTTTAATTCTATCTTGTGTTGATCATCCAAGCAAGCACATTTTTTATTAAATCATGCTTAACTTGTGAGGTTTTGATTTATTCCACCTAGGCTTGATAAATGAGTACTTAGAAAACTTTTTGTTGGGATAATAAGGGAAATGAATGATTAAATTCAATTTTTGAAACTTTTCTTGAGAAAAAAGGACTAAGAGACATCATGCATGCTTAAGGACTAGTTTAATAGAGATTTAGGATTTTAGCCATGATTAAGTATTGGGATGAACTTGTTCACCTAAGATTTAGTTTTTATCATGTCATTAAGAACTGTAGTGATTATTTTTTATTAAAGAAAATTGTATATGCATGCATTCATAGGAATCAATATTTGAAATCACACTTAGGCCTCAACTAGAGTGCATGCCACAGGTTGAGTATGTTTGAGCTAGTTCCACTTTGAATTTTACAATTCTAAGGGTATAGATGGTATTGAGGTCCATGAAGTTTGGTTAAATTTGAAGTTTGTTTGCAAATAGTGAAAAATTAAGGCCTTACTAGTAATTTTTGAGAGTTTAGGGTTATTTTTGTAAATAACCATTTTTTTAAAAACCTTTTGATTATGAACATCTTCCGTAGTAGTTCAAATCCTAACTTAGTATGAATTTGATTTCAGCTGCTACGTTTTTCCAAACTCAGGCAGTTTGTTAGTTGGCCTCTAACTTACATCTTGATAAGTTATTTATGATTTATTGATAAATACCACATTTATGTTATAATTGTCATTTTGAGCATAAAATAGTATGTTATATGATACATCGAGTACATGACTACTTACCTACATGACATATGAAATTCTCACCATTTTTTAGCATATTGAATATAAAAGTCATTTTCACATGAAAGCTTGTTACATATATATATATGTCACGAATTACATTTTTCAAGCATAGCATGAAAAGAATTTTTTGTCATGACCTCAAAGATTATGATGGAGAATTATCCTAGTGGAACTCCTCTATTTACTCTAGTGTGAGTAAATATGGTGTGGTAACCCCTGGGTTGACAAAGAACAGTCAAGGGACTTCTAATGAGGTTTTTTCAAAGAACTCTAGAGTAAAGTTAAATATTATGATATCGAAGGCTAGTGGGTATACATGTTATGATGTTTGATGATGTTATGTTATCAATACATTGAGAACGAATCTATAGACAATTTAGTTTCAATGTGAGTTGTACTACGATCACCAGCAGGTACTCACAGTGCATATGGGGAATTATGACGATACCTTACGTTATATTGTTAAGGTAATGATTAAGTATGAATTGCTAATAATGATGAAACGTTATGATGAAACTATGTTTTTGACAATTGAAATGAAAAATGTTCTTTGTATGAAAAATGTGTGTCTTAGTTTTTTTGAAAACGCTGAGGAATCTAGATGGGAGACACATACTGATTTTTTTTTTTTCTGCATTGCATGTATTTCATATTTATCATTCATCATGCATGATTTATCTTTATGCAAGTTGGTTGTCTAACTTACTAAGATTTCAAGTAAAGATCACCCATTGTGAATCCACTAACATTCCACTCGAATTATAGAAGTTATGTCAGGACCCGACGAGGATGAACTAGATGGACTAGTGTGTCCATGCAATTGAAGAGGAGTTGGATCTCGACAAAAGATTGGACCTCATCTTGATGTTTATAGCCCTAACCCTTCATGCATTAGAACACATGAAGCAATTGATTTAACTATGGAGACTTCTTGTCATAAACAATTGTACTAAGATTATGTTACTGTATGATTAGAACTTATGATGGTTATGAATGACATTGGGATGTTTTAGTTATTCTCGCTTAAGTTTTATTTAGTTACCCTTATTGTGTTGCGATTATTGCATTATGGTAGATGCACTTATAGGATGTATTACATGTTAACTGTCATGTATGAGGGTTACATTAACTGTCATGTATGGGAGTATGTAACCTTGTATTACATTTCCTGATGCTTGAAGTCTCTATTCCATCGTAAGTTGAGGTTGGGGGCATTATAGGGTGGTATCAGAGCGATTATGTCTCTGGGTAATTCCACATGTCCTTAGGAATAATATGCTAGAATATAGGTTTTAATCTTTAGACTCGATAGTCTTGAATCTTGTTGTAGGAACTGCATCTGACACAGGTGTCTCACAGGATTTGAAGATTGAAGCAGAATGGCATGTAAAAGAAGGGAAAGAAACCCTGAAGGGTCCAGTGCTTGTTAGGACCAGGACCACCGTTGGGATGGAGGACACGACTTGTCGTACACAATTCGTTAGATAACAAAAACAATTAAGCAGCAATAGGAGATAATCCTGAGGGAAAACCAACAACGCTCACAGGTTGAAAGGCAAGAAAGCCGTGGTTACTCGTACGATAAATTTTTGATATACAGATACCCATGAAGGCCAACAAGTGGCTACTAGATCTCGACAAAACCTTCAAGATCAGTGGTTGTATGGAAGAGCAGAAAGTACAGTATGCAAGGCATCTGCTACAATGAGAAGCCAGTATCTGGTGGGATACCAAAAGGCAACTATTGATAAGATAATTGGGCAATATTGCTACTTTAACCTGGGATAGGTTCAAGGAAGAGTTTGACAACTGATTCTTCCCTAAATCAATGAAGATCAAGAAGGCTCAAAAGTTCCACTTTGGTACAAGGTAATCTCTCAGTCGAGCAATACGTGCCAAAATTCATGGAGCTGGGAAGGTTTGCTCCGCATTTGATCGCCATTGAAAAGATGTAGGCCCAGAAGTTTCAAGGATGCCTACAACCCTGGATTCATAGTTACGTAGCCAAGTTTTGCATCAATAATTTTCAAGAGTTGGTTAACTTGGCCACAATAAGAGAAGCAGGACAACGAAATGTGGCAGCCTAGATTAACCTAGAGCAAAAGAGGACTTCTTCTTTCTCTAATGGAGGGAATAATGCCAAAAGAAGGATTATACAAGGAGCCAACAAGGGCAAAAGCATTGGGCCAACCCCACCTGCTACCTATAAGAAGTGCAGAAAGAATCATGGTGGAGAATGTTAGGTAAGTTTAGAAGTATATTTTTGTTGTGGTCAGTCAGGACACCTGATTCGTTGCGGTCAGTCAAGACACATGATTTGAGAGTGCCTTCAAAATGCACAAGGTGTATGAAACGTCCCTAATAATCGGCCCAATTAGAAGCCACCTATCCAAGCTCGTGTGTACATTATCACACATGGAGAGATAAACGAGGAGATTCCTGAAGATGAAGAGGCGAGAGTCATCACTAGTATTTTTCTTTAAGTACCCCTCTTTAGAAATTAGCTTTTATAAAATAGCTGCTTAGTACTTAGTAGTTGATTACAATTTAGGTAAAATCACGTTATACGAATGTACGACTTGCACTTTGTTTGACTCTGGCGCTATGAGGTCTTTTGTGTCTGCGGTGTTTCCATGTACGTGTAACCTGCAGATTTAGATGTTACCCCAAGCTATAGTAGTGTCAATTCCTCATGAAAGCACAATCACTTGTACTCGCATGTTGAAAAACTGACCATTAAGCCTAGGAGGGAGATTGATGGAAGCCAACTTGATCATCTTCAACCTATTAGGATTCGACATTATACTAGGAATGGACTGGTTATCCAAATACTGTGCTAGGATAGATTGTCGGAACAAGGAGATTATCTTCGAATCACCCATGGATGGACAAATCTGTCATACAAGAGGGACTATGAAGGAGACATGCTCTCTAATTTTGACTTAGCAAGCAAGGAAGTACATCGCTAGTGGTGCCATGGCCTACCTAGCATTCACAATGGAAGATTATGGTGGTAGTAAGGAGACTTAGGGGATACCTATAGTTGAAGAATATCTTGAGGTTTTCATTGACGATCTACCCAGATTAGCCCCTAATAGGGAAACACAATTCATTATACAGCTAGAACCTGCTACAACCCTTGTCCATAAAAAAAATAAGAAAAAAAAAACCTTGTCCATAAAGCACCTTATCGTATGGCCCCTCTAGAACTGAAGTAGCAAATAGAAGAACTACTAGAAAAGAGATTCATTTGACCTAGTTCATCATTTTGGGATGCGCTAGTTCTATTTGTGAAGAAGAAGCATGGGTCTTCAAGGATGTGCATTGATTATAGAGAATTGAACAAAGTAACGGTTAAGAACAAGTATCCGTTACCGCATATCAATGACCTATTAGATTAATTGCATGGAGCATTAGTGTTCTCGAAGATAGACTTAAGGTCTAGTTACCATCAACTCAAGATTAGGTAAGAGGATATCCCTAAAACAGCGTTTCAAAACAAATACGGTCACTATGAATTCTTAGTAATGCTTTTTGGTCTAACCAATGCCCTTGCCGCATTGGATATGATGAACAGAGTATTTAGACCCTACCTCGATAACTTTGTTGTCGTATTCATTGACAACATATTGATATACTCTAAGAGCAAGGAAGAACACAAACAACATCTCTATTTGGCACTGGAAATACTATAAGTACAAAGATTGTATGCCAAATTTACCAAATGTGAATTTTGACTCAAGGCAGTAAAATTCTTAGGGTATGTGATCTCAAGCCAAGGAGTGACAATTGATCCCAGCAAGATCAAGGTTGTGGTAAACTGGAAGTGTCCAACTAATGTGCACGAGATTGAAAATTTCTTGGGATTAATTAGTTACTATCGGTGATTCACGGAAGGATTCTCCAAGATATCGGGGCCTCTGACAGCCCTAACCAAGAAAAACACTAAGTATATTTGAATGAAAGATTGCGAGCGGAATTTCCTGGAACACAAGGAAAGATTCAGAACCGCACTGGTGCTAGCCCTATATGAACCCCATAAGCCTTAAATAGTTTTTAGAGAAGCATCCAAATCAGGTGTTGGATGTGTACTCATGGAAGGAGAGCAGGTTGTCGCCTACGCTTCATGACACCTAAAGAACCATGAGTAAAACTACCCCACCCAAGACTTAGAACTAGCGGTTGTAGTTTTCGCCTTAAAGATTTGGAGGCACTACTTGTATGGTGCAAAATTGCAAAATCTACACTGATCACAAGAGCCTCAAGTACTTATTTAGTCAACAAAATTTAAATATGAAGTAGAGAAGGTGGTTGGAAACAATTAACAACTACCAGTGTGAAATCAAGTATCACCTTGGCAATGCTAACGTAGTGGTAAATGTGCTAAGTCAGAAGTCACGAAAGGATGATCCCACAGATCTTGCCTTGGAAGTGGAGTCCCTTCTGCACAGCATGAGAAGTTTATTGATCAAGGATCTTCATATTGATGCAACCATGATCACAGTACAAGAGATTGTACCTATAGAATGTGAAGAAGTGAAGAAGCGATAAGTGGAAGAGCCCAAGTGGGCAGAAATTAGGATGAAGGTATAGAAGAAGGAGGGACCAGACGGATTCACCCTCAGGGATGATGGGTTATTATACTGTCAATACTAGAAAGTGATTCCAACTGATCGGGAGATTAGGGATAAGATACTAAGAGAAACGCATCAGACTCCATACACTGCTCATCCAAGAAGTACAAGGATGTATCAAGATCTAACGTAACACTTTTGGTGGGAAGGCTTGAAGAAGGATGTAGTGGAATATGTTAATAAATGCTCTATCTGTAGAGTAGTCAAGGTAGAACATCAAAGGCCTGCTGGTAAATTACAGCCACTTCCAATTCCAGATGGAAATGGGAGGACATATCCATGGACTTTGTAGTTGGGTTACCAAGAACTTCAAAGGGAAACAACTCTATTTGGGTCGTTGTTGATTGCCTAACAAAAAGTGCCCACATTTTTCCAGTGAAAAGTACCGACCCTATGGAGAAACTAACTCGGTTGTTTGTTTTAGAAATAGTGCGACTACATGGAGTTCCAAAAATGATCGTATTAGATAGGGATATGCGTTTTGCCTCTCATTTCTGGCAAGGCCTTCAGGACACTTTAGGCACCAAGTTGAAATTCAGTAGTGACTAATACCCTCAGACAAATAGGCAAATTGAACGAACAATTTAGACGTTGGAAGACATGTTGAGGGCATATGTCTTGCAAGAAAAAGATGATTAGGAGAGACTCTTACTATTAATTGAGCCTGTATAGAATAATAATATCTTCCAGGCCACCATTCAAATGGCGCCTTACGAAACTTTATGTGGAAGGAAATGCATATCTCCCTTATATTGGGATGAAGTAATAGTGGGAATGATTTATGGTGCAAAGATTCTTCAAGAAAAGAAGGATCAAATCCAGCTAATAAAGAAAAGGATGAAGGTTGCCCAAGACAGATAAAAGAGCTATACCGAATGTCTAAGAAGGAACCTTGAATTCAAAGTTGGTGATTGGGTCTACCTCAAAGTATCACCAATGAAAGGAGTTTTTCAGTTTGAGAAAAAGGGGAAGTTAAGTCTAAGTGTGAAGCCCAGCCCTTTTAAAGCCTAAGTCTGGAATGCTTGTATTTTTAGTAAAGTGGAGCCCAATGTGTAGATTAAATGGGTTTCATTTTAGTGGGTAAAGTGTTCAAAATTTGGGCCCAGCCCGTGTGCTAGTGAGCCCATTGTGGAAGTAAAGGCCCCGCCCCTCCCTCCAAGCTATGTGTTTTGCTGAAGGAGAAAGAAAACCCTAAGGTCCTCTTTTCTTTTTCCCCTAACGCCGCCTCCCTTCTCTCTCTCCCTAATTTTTCTCCCCTCTACACTCTTGTGGTTCAGTCGCCCCTCTCTTGTCGCCGCCGTTGTCCACTTCGTGTGTGATAACCCAAACCTAGTAGAGCATAGGTCATAGCTTTATTTTTAGAAGCCATAGCATTTTAAGGCCTTAGCGTCTCAAGTGAAGAAGAGGCCTTGGAAGATTAGTTGTGCAATTGGTCTCAAAGGAGAAAGCTAGCCCTAAAACCTATAGTGAAATTTGGCCCTTAAGGAAAACCTAAGCCCAATTGGATTTTAGCCCAAGATTCAAACCCTAATCACTAGTGCCATGTGTCACACATGGAAAGCTATGTACCTAGTCTTGATAGTGGGCAAAGAGGGAGAGAGAAGAGTGTTGGGAAGCCTAAGGGAAAGGCTTACATGCCAACCCTAGTTGTGTTGCCATTTGTCACTCATGCAAGGAGGTTTCTAGAAGGATAAAATGATGAGAAGCTTAGGGAAGGCCAAAGGCCACTCGGCCAACACACACCCACCCACTCTTCATGCCACTTGGCAATTGTTTGAAGACCCAAGGAGATCCTCTAGGGAAGTGGCACCTAGGGTAAGCAAAAGGGGTCTCATTCCAATGGATTTGCATAGGGAAAACCTAAGGGACAAGAGAGATTTTCAGTTTTCCACCTACCACATGCCCGCTCATGTGCTTTTCTTAGATTTTTTCCACTTGTCGGTTGTGTACAAGATTCTAGAAGGAATAGGAGAAGACATTTGCACAACAAACTATCTTAACCCTAAGGTTTTGGTCACTACACTCAAGGACATACATTCACACACCACTTGTTATGCTAGGGTTACAAAAGGAAGCTTTGGGGAAGGGGAAGGTTACCTAGGGAATGTGCACTAGAAGGTGAAAGATCTACATGGATTCTTGTGCAAGGAGGGGTGGCAAGGGCATGCACACACCTATGCCATGTGGTACCCATGCAACACCCTATTTTTGGAAGAGGAAGAGATCTTGTAGATGGTTTTACCTATTTGCCCTGGACTAAATTGCACCTAGACTCATATGTAAGGGGCACTAGAAGGTTTCGGCTAAGAGGGGAAGGAACTTCACACACCACCCACAAGCCTTGATCATTCCCAAGGCAATCTCATGATGGGATCTGAAGGGGCATGTTCAGCCAAAGGAAGAGGAAGAAGGGCAAGCCACTTGTCCTTCATGCATTGAGTCTCTAGTAACTAATAGGGTTTTGTGGGAGAGTTTTATATAAAGGGAGAAGAGCCACACAACCTAGGACTTTCCTTTTTGCCATTTTTAGACCTCTCATGCTCTCACTCTCTCCATATTCTCTTACATGACCACTAAAAGGATTTCTCACTTTCTCACATGTTCTTTCCAACCAAACAAGAAAAAACTACCTTCAAGAGGGGATTTTGGCTTTAGCAAGAAAAAGGCATGGTGAGAACTTTGTTTTTCTTGATTCCCTCACACACACACATGACACACTTTCAACTCAAGAAGATGAGAATCTCTAATGGGGTGGTCGGTTGTGGTCAAGAACTCACGATTTCACACTTGTTCATGAGGAACCAACTAGGGTTTCCTAAAGTTGGTCTAAGCCAAATGATGAGAACCCAAATCTTCATGTATTTGGCTAACTAGTTGTCGTTTTCACTCTACCTTGATATATGAATTTGAACACAAGAAAAAGGAAAGGTTTCTTGACTCAAAACCCTGGAGGTCGAATAGCCTCTTTGTGTTGAAATCTAGTGGTAGCCTTAGAAATCACACACACTCAAGAATCATGGATTAGGATTTTTGGAACCCTTATTCTAACTAGTTACATTTCAATTTACAGCTTCTATTTGTTACTTTACGTGGATTTTTTTAAGCATACATTCAACTTACCCTTGGTTAATGCATGTATATATTTGTGTAGATCTATTGTTTGTTTGTTTTGCTTTGGTTGTTATTCTTGTTTGCTTGCTCAAATACTCTTATATGAACTTGAAATATGACTATTGAATGACTAATGTGATTCGGTTTGTGATGAAAGATAGTAATAAGATCCTTTGCATGTCTCGGTTTTAAGGAAAATGATGTTGTTATTTTAAGACCCTTGATGATTCAGCTATACCCTACCTTGAGTGATTCGGATCTTATTCAAATGCTATGATTTCATGTCTTGTTTGACAATGCTATGATTTCTAAGCAATATGAATGAAGTTTGGAGTATGTTTAAGTGATGATTTTCCATGTTCTTGTACATATATGTTTCGACCAAGGCTAGTTTACCTAGTTCAATGTTTGTGTTTTAATATCTTATGAGTTGTATAGTATCATGCTATGACTTAAACATGTTATGTTTGGTCATTTCATGCATAGTATCTCATATGGCACACGTTCAAGTATAAGCACGCATGTCTTAAGTCTCATGTCACATGCATTTGGGAGAAGTGATTTCAGGAGAGAAGTTTTTTAAATTTTTTTTTTGAAATGACATGAATCCAAAGCTTTTGAAAATGAGATGAGTTTTAAAAGTTTTGTTACGACCCCAAGTGTTAGACCAGGGGAATGTCCTAGTAGAACTTCTCTGTCCACTCTGGAGTGCTTAAGAATGGAGTGGTAACCCTTGGGTTGACAAAGAATCATTGACGTGCCTCCGATGGATTCTTTCAAAAGAATGCTAGAGAGGGATAGCACCTAATGCTAGTGGGTGCATAAGGCATGTAACTTGACAAAGTATTGTTGAGTTAATAAGTGATGTTATGTTTAAGACGTAGTCATCATGGTGTACGGACCAGCAATGGTGTGGTAACTAGCAGGAGCACGTGGTGCAAAGGGGAACCATGTTTTTTCCATTATCTAAACAAGTAAAAGAGCTCTCAATGTTTATGGATCACTCGATGAAAATCTTGTGATATTCTCTGAAAAGGACAAGTTCTGTTAAGGTTAATAAGAAAGAAAATAAAGTAAATTTATTTAATGAAAATGTTAAGTCTCTGTTACAAGTTTTCAAAAGTGAACAATGCATGAGTCATGGTTCGGTTTCAGTCATTAGTGAAGTACATGTCCATGCACGCATTGCATGATATGCCTCTTGTATGCTTGTGTTAATTGTGGTATGTTGTGTGATCCTTATTGAGATTTCTTGAAATCTCACTATTGCAATTTTTCCACTATCATTCCTCTTATGGAATGGTAGAAGTTGTTAACGGATTAGAAGGTGACACTGATGGCCAAGAGGAAGAGAAGGCACCTCCTCTGGAGAGGATCGTGCCTAAGATGGACATAAGTAGGCTCGAACCTACTATTTTGGAGCACCTGGAGGCTATAGATAAGGAGATCTCTAAGCTCCTCTAGTATATTAAGTTTCGACGCCTCAATAATAGGGATAAGGACTGGGCTTTGGAGAAGCTAGTGAAAGATGAACCATTATGAGAAACAAAAGAAGAAAAAAGAAAGAGAGATGTATGGAGTTGGGACCCCGTTTCCCATAAGGGAAGTGTTTTGAGACTTGAGATATATTTTGAGAAGTATTTGGTCCCGTATTTTGGGAGACACAAACTCATATTATGTTTTGATGACTTTCTTTTGAATGGCGATGACAATGATGTGACAAAGTTGGGTAAAAGTTTTTTTTTTAGTCTGTAGTATGTACTGTGCAATTGCCTACGGCATTGCTTAGGTCACTTTACCCTTTGCTATTTTTTGTTGTACGTTTATTACATACTTCTAGTATATCTAGGAACATTGCATATTATCTGTCATGTATGAGGGATGTGTAGCATTGTGTTATATGTCACGGCGTCTCAATCACCACCAAATCCCAAGTGGGGGCTAGGGGCGCCACATCGTAACATCGCACGTTGCCGGTAAGCTTCTCCTCTCACTGATCTTACTCTCAGTCCTCTCTGTCGGTGTCTCATTCCCTCGGTTTTGGTGTTGCCTCCACCAACACCCATCGCCGTTAGACCTCAAGGGTGCTTGATCTGCTAGGGGTCTCAACCATCCTCTCAAATTTGCTGTCACACGGTGTCTATACACATTGTTGCCATCACTTTGGTTTTCTAATCCATCCACCTTTGTTGTGGGTGTCTCTTTTGTCGTTGTTCGCCCACGTCTGAAGTTAACCATGGTGGGCCCTTCAACCTTGCCATCCATTTTTCTTGTGATCCCTCTCTTTTCTCTCTCCTCCATTCATTTCTTACTTCTAAGGTTCCATAACCACAGGCCGCCACTCTCATCTGCTGTTCAGTGGTCGTCCGACCACTGCTCGCATCTGTCCTCTCTGATCGATCTTGTTTCCTTTTAAATCTGCATAATCTATGCCCAAGCCACTCATTTTAGGTTCTACTCTACCACCAACTACTACCCTTCGCCACGAGATTTTCCTTCACCCTCTGTTTCCATCACATCCACCACCTTTTAAATTTTCCCCAGTTCTAGACCTCCCTGTCATGTCCAGATCCATATCTGCCACCACCACTATCTCTGCCTCCTTCGTAAGTTGTGCGTCACTGCTTGGTAAATTATATTTGCTTGCGTATTACCATATTTAATTGTTAGGCCTTATCCAGCTTGTAGCATCGCATGCTTGAACTTGTGAGATCCCTTAGCTGACGAGCATGTTTATCCAGATAATACCTTTTTGTTGGTGTAAGTATAATTCTGGACTGACCTCGAATATCTAACGCTGTGATAAATTGTCTTGTGCAGTCCAGTTGTGTTGGATTTGTGGGCCGAGGGCCTGGCGAAGAAGTGTTGGGAAATTCTAGGGTAGTTGGTGACAAAATATTTTTGGGTCGAGGGCTGGATGAAGGGTTAGGAACCACACGTAGTTGGAGTACTGTATTCTAGTTGGGTTTGAGACTCTGGTGATGTTGTTTGTGAACTGTGTTATTTGTAAATTGCCATACCATCCAGTATCTGCCTATTATGGATATTTGTTTGGCATATTATTGATAAATGCTCTACTCTTTATGTGCTATGAAATTGGTGAAACAGTGTTTCGGTGTCAAAAGGCTAATGAAATTTTGTGTGGGTGCGTGTGTATCACGACCTCAAGCCAAGATTTGGTATTATCATAGTGGAACTCCTCTGGTCACTGGGAGTGTGTAGTGGTGATTTGAGGGTTTTGCCTTTACTTATCAGTTGGACAACTATAATAATTTTGTAAGGAGTATTCGATTGGGTTGTAGACTTTAACTCATTGGTACTTAGTTTGAAACTGCCTTTAAATTTTTTTGTTGTGTATATTTATCATGTATACATATTGCATGTTTACACACACTTGCACTCTGGGATAGGGTGTGTGACTTGAGTGGCCACCACATTGGTGTTGCGACTCCTACCAATTCACACGTGGGGGTCGAGGGTGCCACACTAAGATACAACGAGATATTGGAAAGAGTAGGAGTGGTTGCTTGTAGACTGGATCTTCCTGCTGAATTCGAAGGAATTTACAATGTATTCCACGTATCTTTCCTCAAGAAGAGTTTTGAGAAACAGACACTAACAATTGTAGTTACGAAGGATATTTTACTACAAACCGACTTAACTTACGATGAAATCCCCATTCAAATTACAGACTATAAGGGTAAGGAACTTAGAAATCAGAAAACTCCTCTGATTAAGGTTTTGTGGTAGAATCATGATATTGAGGAGGCTAAGTGGATAAAGGAAGCCGATATGAGGAACAAATATCCCTATTTGTTTGGCCTGTGAATTGTTTGGCATCACATCATGGCATTCACATCCATTCATGCACGCATGACATCCATTGTTATTCCGCCATGTGACCTGCATTCTTTCTCATTGTTTATAGTTGCACCATGGCCAGAATGGTAGGATCACCCGACGGACATATATGCCTCCAGTCGACTTCAGAGGCTGAGAGCTGAACAGTGATAGAGACGACTAGATTATATGATCAACACATTTTGGACTCAGTAGGAGGTTGAAATACCATAGGACTCACATCCTTGACCATGACGGGAGAGGTAACGTCCGTATGGAGAGAGACCTACCACATGAAGAACGCCAGCCTTATGACCTCGTCTAGGGCTTGTTTGAGGTTGCGTTAGGAGTCTTAAAAAGTACTTAAATATTGTTGAAAGCTATTTAATGAAAAATTTAGGTTGTTTGGATGTTACATATTAAAACACTTTTAATCTTAAATAAGCTAAAAAGTACTTAGAGGAAAACATCATTTTGATGCTTCTTCTCAAAAGTACTTTTCCGAATAATGCGGAACTTAATTCGAATTTTAAAAAAATTGTTAATGGACGAAAATATCCATACAACTTTAAGATAATTACAACTTTCAAACTTTCAAGGATATGATCATAATCTTTAAAAATTCAAATAATCGTCATTTCTATCTCAGAAAGTACTTTTTAAATTTGTTTCTAAGCAAACATAACATGTTTGAAAGTGTTTTAAACATATGGTTACCAAACAGTAAATAACGTTTTAATAGTAGAACTTATTACTCAAGTTATAAGTCTTAAAGTTATAAGTTATATTTCCCACCGCAATTCCAAACATGCACCTAGTGGATAGGGGAGACTAGGACCAGATGGCTTAGATGTTGTATTAGATCAACTATCTCACACCAGTTTAGCTTGAGTCGAGCTAGGCAGCTGAGAAGCTTCAGGTTGAGCAGCAGCCATTATATCCTCACCCTACTCCCCTCGACACATCAGATTTTTCTGACTCCTCTTTAAGTTGTGTTTGTTTTCATGAGGAGGGATATCCCTGGCTTGAGAGGGAGGACATTAGATAGTGGAGGTTCCACAAGGAACGAGTTAACACATTTTATGATTTGAAAGAGGATGAGTACTTTTACCACACCTAAGATGAGTTGACAGGAGATGACGTTGAGAGACGACCCCTTTTGAGCCCCGAGCCATAGCATGGTTGGTGAGTCACACTTAGCTTTTGTTTGATGCTTGTCTTATAATTACTAAGACCCGATTTTGAGGATGAAATCTTGTTTTAAATGGGAGAGAATGTAATACCCCGCCTAATTACCCATTAGAATTAACCCTTAATCGCCCTTAGAATAAGCTTATAATTTTGGGCTTTATATATATATTTTTTAGCAAGATAATTATTATTATAATTTTATTTTTTTAGGGAGATAGTTAGACATGTTTTACCCATTAGACTATGGGGTGATAGTTAGACTTGTTTTATCCATTAGACTATGGCCCTTAGTTTCATTAATGGTTAAGCTTGAGGGTTAAAATTGAGCGGTTTGGTAAGCAAGCTCATTAGTGCTTCACTTAAGATAATTAAGCCTTTAGAATTTATGGGCCAAGACTTAAAAGCATTAAACCAAGCCTTATAAAAGTTTAGTTTAAGTCTTAGAGAGTTAGCCTTAGAAAGGTTTGGCCCAAGTGTGAGGAAGACATAAGGCCTTTTAGGCCTAACTTCGTGTTAGGTTTGACCCATGGCCCATTTATGATAAGACAAGCCTTTCAAGCCCCATCTTTCTAGATCTTGAGGCTTCTCATGATATTTTAGAATCTAGAACCAAGGCCTCCCATCAACTCACATCCAAAACCCATGAACCATACAACTCCCACTTATGGCCTTTTAAACCTAACAAGGCCCAAAGCCTTGTCTTGCATTTTTCACACTTCTTTTGATGCCACATACACCATACTATTGGTTTCCTCAAGCCCATATTATAACCCCGTCTCCCTAAGAAATTCTTTGGACTCAAAATTAAGTTTTGAAACTTGGGTAAGAGCATTGATCAACTTAACCATGATTAGTGATCTTTAAACTATGTTTTGATCTTAATTTTCCTTTTAATCTTTTTAGCCTTTTTTATCTGAACTTTATTATTTTTATTACTGTTTATCATCATTCTTAGACTAAATTAGAAGATTAGTCTTGATCCATGATTACACCCAAAGAATAAGTTGTAGCATAGCTTTGGGGTGCCGATTCCATATAGAGATAAATTAAAAGAATAGAAGAAGGAACAAAGAAACTAAAGAAAATAGTAAATAATGAATGGAAAACAAAGATTAATTTTAAATGTAAATTAAAGTTAAGCAAAATTACTAACGGAAGAAATACTCAAATTTGATGAACAGTAGAGCGTCGAGAATCCCTTACACAATCCGGTGTTTTAATTATTCTTAATTTATTGAATAACTTAATTAGGACTCAATTTCTGAAATTCTTAATCGGAATGTATAGATTTATAAACCAAAATTAAANACCTACCACATGAAGAATGCCAGCCTTATGACCTCGTCTAGGGCTTGTTTGGGGTTGCGTTAGGAGTCTTAAAAAGTACTTAAATATTGTTGAAAGCTCTTTAATGAAAAATTTAGGTTGTTTGGGTGTTACATATTAAAACACTTTTAATCTTAAATAAGCTAAAAAGTACATTAGAGGAAAAACATCATTTTGATGCTTCTTCTCAAAAGTACTTTTCCGAATAATGCGGAACTTAATTCGAATTTTAAAAAAATTGTTAATGGACGAAAATATCCATACAACTTTAAGATAATTACAACTTTCAAACTTTCAAGGATATGATCATAATCTTTAAAAATTCAAATAATCGTCATTTCTATCTCAGAAAGTACTTTTTAAATTTGTTTCTAAGCAAACATAACATGTTTGAAAGTGTTTTAAACATATGGTTACCAAACAGTAAATAACGTTTTAATAGTAGAACTTATTACTCAAGTTATAAGTCTTAAAGTTATAAGTTATATTTCCCACCGCAATTCCAAACATGCACCTAGTGGATAGGGGAGACTAGGACCAGATGGCTTAGATGTTGTATTAGATCAACTATCTCACACCAGTTTAGCTTGAGTCGAGCGAGGCAGCTGAGAAGCTTCAGGTTGAGCAGCAGCCATTATATCCTCACCCTACTCCCCTCGACACATCAGATTTTTCTGACTCCTCTTTAAGTTGTGTTTGTTTTCATGAGGAGGGATATCCCTGGCTTGAGAGGGAGGACATTAGATAGTGGAGGTTCCACAAGGAACGAGTTAACACATTTTATGATTTGAAAGAGGATGAGTACTTTTACCACACCTAAGATGAGTTGACAGGAGATGACGTTGAGAGACGACCCCTTTTGAGCCCCGAGCCATAGCATGGTTGGTGAGTCACACTTAGCTTTTGTTTGATGCTTGTCTTATAATTACTAAGACCCGATTTTGAGGATGAAATCTTGTTTTAAATGGGAGAGAATGTAATACCCCGCCTAATTACCCATTAGAATTAACCCTTAATCGCCCTTAGAATAAGCTTATAATTTTGGGCTTTATATATATATTTTTTAGCAAGATAATTATTATTATAATTTTATTTTTTTAGGGAGATAGTTAGACATGTTTTACCCATTAGACTATGGGGTGATAGTTAGACTTGTTTTATCCATTAGACTATGGCCCTTAGTTTCATTAATGGTTAAGCTTGAGGGTTAAAATTGAGCGGTTTGGTAAGCAAGCTCATTAGTGCTTCACTTAAGATAATTAAGCCTTTAGAATGTTATGGGCCAAGACTTAAAAGCATTAAACCAAGCCTTATAAAAGTTTAGTTTAAGTCTTAGAGAGTTAGCCTTAGAAAGGTTTGGCCCAAATGTGAGGAAGACATAAGGCCTTTTGGGCCTAACTTGGTGTTAGGCTTGACCCATGGCCCATTTATGATAAGACAAGCCTTTCAAGCCCCATCTTTCTAGATCTTGAGGCTTCTCATGATATTTTAGAATCTAGAACCAAGGCCTCTCATCAACTCACACCCAAAACCCATGAACCATACAACTCCCACTTATGGCCTTTTAAACCTAACAAGGCCCAAAGCCTTGTCTTGCATTTTTCACACTTCTATTTGAAGCCTACATACACCATACTATTGGTTTCCTCAAGCCCATATTATAACCCCGTCTCCCTAAGAAATTCTTTGGACCCAAAATTAAGTTTTGAAACTTGGGTAAGAGCATTGATCAACTTAACCATGATTAGTGATCTTTAAACTATGTTTTGAGCTTAATTTTCCTTTTTAATCTTTTTAGCCTTTTTTATCTGAACTTTATTATTTTTATTACTGTTTATCATCATTCTTAGACTAAATTAGAAGATTAGTCTTGATCCATGATTACACCCAAAGAATAAGTTGTAGCATAGCTTTGGGGTGCCGATTCCATATAGAGATAAATTAAAAGAATAGAAGAAGGAACAAAGAAACTAAAGAAAATAGTAAATAATGAATGGAAAACAAAGATTAATTTTAAATGTAAATTAAAGTTAAGCAAAATTACTAACGGAAGAAATACTCAAATTTGATGAACAGTAGAGCGTCGAGAATCCCTTACACAATCCGGTGTTTTAATTATTCTTAATTTATTGAATAACTTAATTAGGACTCAATTTCTGAAATTCTTAATCGGAATGTATAGATTTATAAACCAAAATTAAACTAAATGTAACCCTTTGACAAATCATTCATCACTTTTAAAATACATAAATTATTATCCCTATTAAGAAAATCTAACGACGACATTATACTCAAGAAGCGATATTGTAGCAAAGAACTAAATCAATATAGACAAATAATTGATCCAAACATAATCAAAGAACCAATCCATTCAATAGAAAACGTATGACTGAATCTATAAACAGAATAAATTCTATGATTATTCGGAGAAGAAAACATCGACAATGAATTGAGAATGATAATTACCGTCCTATTATCATTGCTTCTGCAAGCTGATGCCTCTACCCATTTTGAAACATAATCTACTATCATAATAATATATTAATATCCAAAAGAAAGAGGAATGGTCCCATTAAATCAATGCCCCAACAATAAAAAATTTCAATCATTAAAATTGAGTTTAAGGGCATCATATTACAATGTGACATAACTTCTAACTTTTGACACTTTTCACATGAGCGATAATAGATGTTTGTATCCTTAAACAAGGTGGGCCAATAAAATCCACACTGCAGAATTTTTGTAGTAGTTTTCTTCATTGAAAAGTGACCCCCACAAGCTTGGGAGTGACAAAATTCTAAGATGCTAGCAATCTCTTCATCAGGGAATGCAACGCCTTAAAATTTGGTCAAAGCAATTTTTGAAAATAAAATGGTCATCCCAATAGAAATTACATACCTCAATCATAAACTTTCTCTTGTCCTGAGCGCTCCAATCCATCGGTATCTCACCTGCAACCAAATAATTCACAATATGAACAAACCATGATAGAGAAGTAATAGAAAGTAAATGCTCATCATGAAAATCAGCCTTGATTGGCGGGTGGTTAGAGCCGTCCTCAAATGTGAGCCTCGAGAGATGGTCAGCACTACGTTCTCCACTCATTTCTTGTCTTTGATGGTGATGTTAAATTCCTGCAAAAGTAAAATCCACCGTATTAATCGTGTCTTAGCATCCTTCTTTGTAAGAATGTACTTGAGGGCTGCATGATCTATGAAAATAATAATAGGAGAACCAATTAAGTAAGCACGAAACTTATCCAAAGCAAATACTACAGCTAGCAACTCTTTTTCAGTGGTGGAGTAATTCATCTAAGCATTATTTAGAGTTCTACTAGCATAGTAAATGACAAAAGGCTTCCCCTTCCTTCGCTGTCCAAGAACAGTACCTATAGCAAAATCATTAGCATCACACACGATCTCAAAAGGCAAAGTCCAATCAGGTGGCTACATTATGGGTGCTGAGGTAAGCTTGCCAATTAACGTTTTAAAGGACTCTTGACAAGCTTGTGTCCACTCAAATAGGACATCTTTAGCTAGGAGGTCACATAGTGGTTTAAATATGGTGGAAAAATTCTATATAAACCTCCTATAAAAGCCTGCATGACCAAGAAAGGATCTCACATCCTTTACTGTCCTAGGTGTAGGCAACTTAGAAATTAATTCAATCTTAGATTGATCAACCTCCATCCCCCTAGAAGAAACAATATGTCCTAAGACAATACCTAAAAGTACCATAAAGTGGTATTTTTTCCAATTCAAAACCAATTCCTTTTCCTCACAACAAGTTAACACTCTCTCTAGATTCAATAAGCATGCATCAAAAGAAGATCCAAAGACAGTCAAGTCATCCATAAAAACTTTCATTTAATTTTCAACCATGTCACTAAAAATACTCATCATGCAACATTGAAAAGTAGCAGGTGCATTACACAATCCAAAAGGCATTCTACGAAAAGCATAAGTACCAAAAGGACAAGTGAAAGTGGTTTTATCCTGGTCTTCTAATGCAATTTCAATTTGATAATAACCAGAATAATCATCCAAGAAACAATAGAAAGGATGACCAGCCACACGCTCAAGAATTTGATTAATAAAAGGGAGAGGAAAATGGTCTTTCTGGGTGGCAGTATTCAATTTTCTGTAATGAATGCACATTCGCCACCTAGTCACAAGTTTTGTAGGGACTAACTCTCCCAAGTCATTCTTCACCACAGTAACACCTGACTTGTTAGGAACAACTTGTGTAATACTTATCCATTTACTATCAACAATAGGATATATGATTTCAGCAACTAATAGTTTCAACACTTTATTCTTTACCACTTCTTTCATTGTGGGATTAAGCCTACACTGAGGGTCTCTACGAGGGCTAGTTTTGTCCTCTAAATTAATTTTATGAGAACAGACCAGGGGACTAACACATTTTATATCAGCAATGCTCCAACCTAAGGTTGACTTATGCTCTGGACCAAGGAAAGCATGCTTTAAACCCTTAGACAAAGGCTTCAATTCAACTTTGGGTGCTTCCACACTTAAAGGAATTTGTTTTTTACTTTTCTCAGACAACTCCTCAAACTTCTGTTGCCATGCCCGAGTGCTATAATCCTGAGTTCTATAAAAAATACCACAAATATCAACTACATCAGATGAATCACTGATAGAACCAAACTTAGAATTAACAAGAAAATGCTCAAGGGGATCAAAATCATGAGCTAAAGAAACTCCCCTATCCATGAGTGAGTTAATCATGTATGTTTGGTGGCTCTCGTCATCATCTTCTGATTGTTTTGCAATATGGAAGATATTCACCTCGAGAGTCATATTTCCAAAAGACAACTTCATGAGCTCATTCCTGCAATTAATAAGAGCATTAGCAATGGTAAGGAAAGGCCTACCTAAAATCAAATGAATGTTAGAAATAGTATCAGCAACAAAGCTAGTGTCAAGGATTAGGAAATCAACAGGATAATAAAATTTGTCAATTAGAATTAGAACATCCTCTACCACACCCTAAGGTACTTTGACAGAACAGTAAGCCAATTGTAATACTACAGTGGTTGGTTTGATTTCTCCCAATCCCAATTGCAAATAAATAGAATATGGTATTATATTCATGCTAGCTCCTAATTCTTGCAAAACATGCCTAAACTCATGATTTCCAAAGTTGCATACAATGGTTGGACAACTAGGATCCTTGTACTTGGAAGGAATGCATTGCTCAATTGGAGTCTAACTTGCTCTGTCAGAAATGTTGTCTTCTTCACATGGTGCTTTCTCTTAACTGTACACAAATCCTTGAGAACTTTTGCACAATAAGTAGGAACTTGTTTAATCACATGCAAAAGAGGAAGATTGATTTTTACCTGCCTTAGATTCTCTAGGATTTCATTGTTAGGATCTAGAGTTCATTTGCTTGATTTTAAAACTTAAGGGAATGGTACCTTAACAGAACTCATTTGTCACCTCAGGTTCCTTAGGCAGCTCGGCATCACTACTATGTTGATTCTTTTCTGCATTCTTTGATTTTTTTCGTTATTGGGATGTGTAATGACTTACCACTTCATGTCACAATGGCATTCACATCCTTCAAATTCTCTTGCCCCATGTTGACCATGGGGTGTGGACTGAGCTTGAGAAGGGAACTTACCTCGCTCATTCACACTCAAGGAGCTCATCAATTTGGACATATGACTCTTTATCTCCTTGTTTTCTTCAACAACCTGCGTAATCAAATATTCAAATTTTTTTATTACTCTTACCTTGTGCCTCAATAAAAGCATGCAAAGTGTCTTCTGAAGGACCCTTAGAAGATGAATGTGCATCATATGGTGTAGAATATGATTTAGAGGGTTGTGCAGGCGACTGGTTTTCAAACTTGTAGCTAAAATTGGGGTGATTGCGCCGCCCCAGATTATAGGTATAAAAAAAAAGGTATAAAAGGCTTCTTGTAAATACCTAAGGCATTACATTGTTTCTCATACATTCCTTTCATCTCAGCAAATGTAGGACACTTTTGGGCAAGGTGATCTACCCTGCTACACACAAAACATGGTCCAAAAGGCTCTGCATGATTAGCCATGTGTGTTGGCTTTAAGTCCTTAGTCTTTAATACCTCTAACTCCCTAGTTCCTGAAGGTCATGACCTATTTGTGCTCTCAGTAGCACTAGGTCCAGTCCAAGTGTGAGCCTTTTCAGCAAGCTCATTGAGGTATTCTATGGCCTCATCATGATCTTTCTATAAGAACTCACCATTACACATCATTTTCACAAATTGGCGCTCTCTAAGTGTAAGTCCCTCATAAAAATAGCTCACTAAGCGTCAATTCTTATACCCATAGTGAGGACACATACTCAACAACTCCTTAAATCTCTCCTAAGACTGATACAAAGTCTCACTGTTTTGTGCAAATGTGGAGATTTGCCTTTATAAAGCGTTGGTCTTATGTTAGGGAAAGTATTTATCAAAGAAGACCTAAGTCATCTCATTACATGACCCAATAGATCGTGGTCTCAGCGAATATAGCCAACTCTTAACTCTATCATTCAAAGAGAAAGAAAAGAACTTAAGTCTCACAACGTCATCAGTTGCATTTTGACTATGAAAAGTTGCAACTATTTCGTCAAACTCCCTAATGTGCACATATATGGATTTTCATTTTCCAAGCCATGAAAAGTATGGAGTAACTTTATCATCACTGTTTTAAAATCCAGTGGGCGAGTATTAGCTGGAAACATGATGCATGATGATGTGGTTGTGCGTGTAGAGTAAAGGTAATCCTAAAGGGTCCTAGTGGGTTGATCTCCATATTCACTCACTTTTTCAGAATTAGAAAAATTATCAAACAAATGATTAGAAAAATTAGACTCTGACTCTAACACAGATCTACAAGCAAACCGACCCAATACGTCTCTATACCTGTGCATGCAAGATAGAGAAAAATGCAACACTAAAAAACAAAGCTACAAAAAGAAAAAGAAAATAAAATAAAAATGCAGCAAACTAAAAGATGAAACGAAGTTACCGCCTTTACAAACTGCTGAAATAAAAAACTATCTAGCAATTCTTCTATTGTCTCCCCGGCAACATAGCCAAGATTTGATTACACCCAAAGAATAACGCAGTAGTTGTAGCATAGCTTTAGGGTGTTAATTTCACAGAGAGACAAATTAAAAAAATAGTAGAAAGAACAAAAAAACAAAAGAAAAATATTAAATGATTAATAGAGAACAAAGATTAATTTTAAATGTAAATTAAAGTGAAACAAAGTTACTAACGGAAGAAGTACTCAAATTTGACGAACAGTAGAGCGTTAGGAATCCTTTGCACAAATCCGGTATTTTAATTATTCTTAATTCATTGAATAACTCAATTCTCAAAATTTCCAATTGCAATGTATAGATTTATAAATCAAAATTAAACCAAATGTAACCATTTGAAAAATCATTCATCACTTTTAAAATACGTAAATTATTTACCCTATTGAGAAAATCAAACAACGATAATAAACTCAGGGAGCAATATTGCAGCAAAGAACTAAATTAATATAGATAAATAATTTATCCAAACATAATCAAAGAACCAATCCATTCAATAGAAAAAGTATGACTGAATCTGTAAATAGAATAAATTCTATGATTATTCAAAGAAGAAAAACATGAACAATGAATTGAGAATGATAAAACAAAAGAGTTTTAGTAATTGAATCAAATACATAAATTAAAAATATCATCTAATGTATAAGTTCATCCCCAGCCCTACTTGAAAATCTAGTTATCTATAAATATAATGAACAATAAAAATCTCAAGAGAGAAGTAAAATAAACTGTGGCCATGGAGTTCTTCGTTCTTCAGTCCTGCGTCTCGTCCACGGAGCTACTTCTTCCCAGCCAAACAAAACTTTCTTCTTCTTTTTTTCTCTATTAGATGCCGTCCAGCCCTACTTGCAATATGTCCTCTTACGTAAAACCCAAAAAAGTAGAACTCCCTAGTAAGACAAAACTGCCCCTTTACCTGCCAAAAGCAAAATAAATGATAATGCTTGATGATGGGTCCCGCGTGCCTATCTTTCTAACCAACCTCCAGACTATTTGATTAAAATCAAGTCCCTTCTAGTGTTGCGTGGCCGGCTTATTTGAATTGAAGTTGGGCCATGTAAGTGCAACCCAAAGTGCTTCATCTATATTAGAAAAGAAACCCAATTGTGAATTATTTCTCACCCACCAATAATGCAATATTTGAGATTCAGAATACTATAAAATCATGCTCAAATATATCTCAATGTCAATATTTGGATGGAAACCAATTGGCTTGTGTTTTGATTTCATTTCTGCACATGGCTGAGCCATCCCTAGATGCCACCTTCCTTTCCACCAATCCCTAGTGAACCCTTAAAGCACTTATGAGCTGGTCTTGCAATGCACCTTAAAGCACTCATGGTTAAGCTTTTAGCCTGAGTTAAGTGCATTAATCGACTTACACAAGATTAGTCATCTTTGTAAATCATGTTTTGAATTTAATTTCCTTTTAAATTCTTTCTAACCATTTTGCTATGGACCTTATTACTTTTAATGTTGTTTCTTTTTTTTTTAATATCATTGTTAGATTGAGTTAGAGGATTAGTCCCGATTCAACATAAGTCAATAGAAGCAAATCCATGTCAATGCAAAAGTGATGTGAACTCCAATCGACTCACTTTGAGACCCAACAACGATATTGGAAAACCAACCCAAGAAAGCCAAAATCAAGTCTATGAATGGAGAATCTAGACCCGTTGAGAACTCATTTCAAGAACCTAGATTATATTAAAATCTAGACCTGTTGAAGAACCCGTCTCAAGAACCCGGATTACAAGAAGGAAAGCCACAAAAGTTGTGATTTACTTTTGATAAGTTCAAAAGTTTAATCAAGAACAAGAGGAGTAAACTCAACTCACAATGAAAATTCAATATTGTCTAACCTTTCAAATGAGGCTATAATTGGTTTAAATAAACAACCTCTAAAACCCTAAGTGAATAGTATTGCGGGTACTGTAGCGTGAACAGTATCGCGTTACAATAACTTCTAAAACCCTAGTTCACATAAAATAATAACTTTTTTCAAATAAGCCATTGGCCAAAATACAAGGCCTTCCCAAAAACCCTAGTTCATTAGAAATAAGACATATGTGGGCTAAGTATCCTCAAACCCACTTATTCTAAACTAATAAAATAAATTCTTTTAATGAAATAAAAAAGTCCAAGGCCTTTAATAACAATAGGCCTAATTTGTGTCTTCCATAGCATATCACATGGATGAAAACTAGATATCCTCTTTTCAAACCCATCTTTAATGTTGTGCTCTTGCGAAACACGTCTCAAGTGGATTTCACCCATCTTTGCATAGCTTCCTTGATCTTCCTAGATCTTGATATTGTAATTGCCCCATCTAAAACTTGCAAATGATCTTTACGACTTAGTCCACCTTGGGGCCCATCATTCCTCCTCTCCTCAAAAGGATTAGACCTCGAATCTCCACTGGATCAAAGGGAAAAAGATCAGAAATATTGAAAGTAGTAGAAATAAGGTACTTACCTAGAAGATCCACATGATATGAATTATCATTAATTTTCTCAAGAATGTGAAAATGTTTATCCAAGCCACTCCTGTCATCAACAAGCAAAAACATCAATGCTATAGGAGTAAGTGGATTAAAACAATATACAATTTCAAGATGATAATAAAAAATGGTGGTATGCATGGTCCTAGTACATGCAAACTCTAACAAGGGCAAACGATACTCCCGCAAACGTTTATGCAACAAGTCAATGAGAGGTAAATGATACTCCCATAAACGTTTAGGAATCACATCTAAAAGTCTTCCTTACACCAAAATGACAATTCCGATTATATGTAACCTCAATGAATGGCAAATAATATTCTCACAAGCATTCATACAACACGTCAATGAATGGCAAATGATACTGCCACAAACGTTCATGCAACACGTCCATGAATGGCAAATGAAAACACCCAAAAGTGCTCATGTAACACGTCTAAAATCTTCAGCACACCCAAGTTACCAAACAAACTACCTCCATGTCTATCACACACAAGCAACTCACACATAAAACTAGTAGGCACACAAAGTCTTTTCTCTCTAAACAAGTACTAATCTAGTCTATATAAATGAGCAAACGATGCTTTCTCACGTACTCCATACACACTAGCCAGGCCATCATCATTAACAAACAATTTCTTATCATATTCAAATCTCAATAACTTTGCATCTATAATGATGATAAGGACATACCTTCCTGCTAAAGCATCAACCACAAAATTTTCCTTATCTTGTGTGTACTTGATTATATAAGGAAATGTCTCAATGAATTGCACCCACTTGACATGCATTCTATTCAACTTACCTTGTCCTTTCAAGTGCATCAAGAACTCATGTTCTTCAAAGAAAGGTTGGGTAGGGATTGTCGCAGTTGGCACAAAATCAATGTAATACTCTATCCCTCTAATAGGTGGCAATCCACTAAACACACCACTAGGAATCATGATCTCATAGCCCTGCAACAAAGAGACATCAACTCTAGGCAAAGGTTTATCAAGCTCGTTAGTCATAAAATTTGCCTTAGCATAAAAACTCACTTCTCTCTTTGTTTTTCTCTCACTTTCTTCACTCTTGCTTTTCTTTTCACTCACTTTTTTTCTTGAGGTTTCAGCCTCACCCTCATTTCTTTTCTCTCTCATTTCTCTCTCTCTCTCTCTCTCTCTCTCTTCCTCAATCTCACTCACACTCTTTCTTTTTTGCTCAATCTCTTTTTCACTCTTTCTTTTTTGCTCAATCTCTTTTTCAATCTTTCTTTTTTTATCACTTTTATTTTTCAGCTTCCGTTGGTCATCATGGACCTGTGTCGGAGTTAAAGGAGCAAGTTTGATTATTTTTCCATCCTTTTCAAAACTGTACATGTTCCTTAACCCTTCATGGATTACTTTCCTATCATACTGTCACGTTCTCCCCAACAAAATATGGCAAGCATGCATAGGCACTACATCACAAAGCACCACATCCTGGTATTTTCCAATTGAAAAAGACACTAGCACTTGCTTATTTACCCTAACCTCCCCACAATCACTCAACCACTGCAACTTGTATGGTCTATGGTGTTTCAAGGTAGTCAAATTCAATTTCTCAATTAAAGTAGTGCTAGCCAAATTAATACAACTTCCTCCATCAATGATCATACTACATACCTTGCTATTGATGTGGCATCTAGTATGGAAAATGTTCTCTCTCTCCTGCTCCGTCTCATCCATCTTAAATTGTGTATTGAGAGCACGCCTGACAACTACACGTATGCATACTTGCCTTTTGGCAAGTGAGGCATGTGTGTCTATCGGCCGAAAATCCTCTCCACTTTTGAAGAAAATCCTTTCTTCTTCCTAGATCTAGGGTAGCGTGTGGTTGATTCCCTAGGTGAGTGGGTGGCGTATGCAAGACTCCTTGCCCTAGCAGACCCTCTCTCTTCCTCTTGCCTCTATTTCCATGAGGATCTTCTAGAATCCTTAAGAGACGTGCGTGTGCCATTTCCCAAGCAAACCCTTTCCTTTTCCCCATGGTTCTCTCTCTAGGGTTTCCAAGTGAGTGACAAGTGGCAACATGTGAGGGAGTGTGTGTGTTGGCCGAAACCTAGGGACTAGGTTTTCGCCTCATCCTATGCAAGTCTTCCAATCTCCAATCATTCCAGTCTTCTAGAAAGCCATGCATGAGTGATGCTTGGCAAAAAGCAGTTGATAGACGTGACACTCTCTAGAAACCAAAACCCTATCCCCTTAGTGGGTCGTGCCCTTGCCCTTTGAACTCCCCTAGGTGCCACTTCCTTATGAGATCTCTTTGGGACTTACACAGTTTTGACAAGTGGTATGCCAGCATGAGTGGTTTGGTGAGGGGTGCATTGGCCTTTCCAATATGTCTCATTGTTTTCCTTCCTCTAGAAGCCCTCTATGTTGGTGACAAGTGTCAAGTCAGGTGGTTCTCTCCAAACAAAGTCTTTTGCATGAGTGAAAAGTGGCAGAAGGTAGTGAGCAACTCTTGATAAGCGTGTGGGGCTTTCGGGTTACCAAAACCTAAAGTCTCTCACCCCTTGTACCCAATATCAAGTCTAGGTCCATTGCACCTAGTGTGGGACATAAGTGGGGTGCCATGTGGCACTATGTGATGAGTTGGGCATGTGCCCTAAGGTCCACTAGGGTTTCAAACCCTAATCCAATGTGATCACCGTAATCTATGGGCCTTGTTAGGACTCCTTTGTGGGCTTAGGTGCCTAAAGCATTAGGTCCAAAGTTTTCTAAGTATCCTATAACTCTTGCATGGCCCAACAATCATATATAATCTGGTAACAAAACATAAACAAAGACTTGGCTAACTCCGGGTTATCATAGATCAATATTTGAAATTACACGTAGGCCTCAACTAGAGTACATGCCACAGGTTGAGTGTGTTTGAACTAGTATTACTTTGAATTTTACAATTCTAAGGGTAAGATGGTTTTGAGTTTCATGAAGTTAATTTGAAGTATGTTTGCAAATAATGAAAAATTAAGGTCTTAATGAAAATTTATGAGAGTTTAGGGGTATTTTTGTAAATACTCATTTTTGAAACTTTTTGATTATGAACATCTTCCGTATTATTTCAAATCCTAACTTAGTACAAATTTGATTTCAGCCGCTACGATTTTTCAAACTCAGCCAGTTTGTAAGTTGGCCTTTAACTTACATCTTGATAAGTTATTTATGATTTATTGATAAATACCACATTTATGTTATAATTGTCATTTTGAGCATAAAATATCATGTTATATGATACATTGAGTTCATGACTACTTGCCTTCATACCATATGACATTTTCACCATTTTTTAGTCTATTGTATATAAAAGTTATTTTCACATGAAAGCTTGTTGCATATGCATATGTCATGAACTATATTTTTCAAGCACAACATGAAAATGATTTTTTATCATGATCCTAAAGGATAGGATGGAGAATTATCCTAGTGAAACTCTTATGTCTACTCTAGAGTGAGTAAAATGGAGTGAAAACCCCTGAGTTGATAAAAAATAGTCAACGGGCTTCAAATGCGTTCTTTTTAAAGAATGACGTAGCAAAGTCAAATGTTATGACACCTAAGGATGGTGGGTATACATGTTATAATCTTATGATGATGTTATGTTACGTTACCAATGCATTAAGAACGAGTCTGTAGACAACATAGTTTCAACGTGAGTTGTACTACAGTCACCAGCAAGTACTTATAGCGCATATAGAGAACTATGACAATACCCTACATTATGTGTTAAGGCTTTGATTAAGTATAAATTTCTAATTATGATGGAACGTGATATGATGGAACTATGTTTTTGACAAATGAAATGAAAAATGTTCTTTGTATGAAAAATGTGTCTCAGGTTTTTTGAAAATGTTGAGAAATCTGGATGGAAGACATACACTAAATTTTTTTTTTGCACTGCATGCATTTCATATTTATTATTCATCATGCATGATTTATCTTTGTACACATTGGTTGTTTAACTTACTGAGATTTCAAGTAAATCTCACCTCTTGTGGATTCACTATCATTCAATCCAATGATAAAGTTGTGTCAGGACCTGATGGGGATGGACTAGTTGATCTAAGTGATTGAAAGAGGAGCTAGATCTCGACAAATATTGTACCTCATTTTGATGTTTAAAGTCCTAACCCTTTATGCATTATAATGCATGAAGCAGTTGATTTAGCTATGGAGACTTTTTATCATGAATAATTGTACTAAGATTATGCTACTGTATGATTTGAACGTATGATGGTTATGAATGACATTAGGATGTTTATTCTGACATATGTTTTATTTAGTCACCCTTATTCTGCTTCGAATATTGCATTCTGCTAGATGCACTTACATGATGTATTGCATGTTAACTATTATGTATAGGGGTATATAACTTTGTGTTACATGTCTTGAAACTCCAAGATTTTGTTTCATCCCAATATTCATCGAAACTAATTGAGCCCCCAATGAGCTTTCATAAGATCATGAACTCCTATTAGGCACTTTGAGATGATCTCCACATAATGGTCTATATTCTTAAATCGGTTATCGAAGGTGAGGGCTTCCTCCCATTCGGTGGTCCAATGCGGCTTCCATGTGGGTGTCAACTATACTAAAGTGAGCTTTTGTAGTGTACCAATCCTTGATCATGTCAAGCCAATTATCATCTTGTTGGCTATCTTCTAGTCCTATTACAACTTCTATCATTTCAAGGAAAATGGTAGTGGAAATTACTACAATAAGATGTCAAGAAATCTCAGCAAGTTAAACAAAAAACAAACATAAAAATAACATAACTATGTATAAGGTAAACCATGAGTATGAATGCAGGAGCATGAACATGTACTTTGACAAAACACATTTTTGTCCCATCTGAGTTCCCTTTTCAAAAACACTGATCTTGTAACCATTGACTCACTTACCAATGAGTAGCACTAAGGCTATCCCAAGTGCAGGAGGATGTCGTGTAATAATTAGGAATAAATTCTTAAATCGTCTCCTCATGGAAAGTTACTTAAAAATCAAACTCGTTTAAAATGGTGAAAATCTTCATAAAAAGAAAATAAAGATGATAGTATGTGCAATGGATGGAAAATGGTACTAGTCATGGACTAGGTTCATATTTTTAGATTTTGATTGTCGGATTGAAATGTAAAAGACTAATAGATTAAACTCAGAAATTAATAAAACTAAGTAAAGAATTTAACTAGATTAGAAAGTAATTGACAAAACATGCACTAAAAATTGAAAAGCCCTAAAATTAATGTTCTAAGGTTCATACTTGTATTCAAAACACAAATTCCCAAAATTAATCCGTAACAATTGTAATCACTATTAAAATGAAAGCTTAATGAAACGAGAAAAATAAATAACATGAACTAAATGAATAATAAATAAATTACTCAAACTTCTAAATCAAAAATCTCCAAAATAATCCAGAAACTTAAAACTGAAATGAAATAACAAGTAGGAATGAAAAGATCAAGCCAATTGAATTGAGATGAAAAGTTGAAGCGGTGGGGGAGGCTGGTGTCACGGACTTAGAATTTCTTCACACGTCCCGTGCGGCCTTAGGAGGTTTTGCACTCGCAAAGCTCCTAAGTAAGCCTTCTAAGCGACTCAAGACAAGAGAGAACAACTCTAGAGAGAGAAAGAAGAGAGAGGAGCTCTAGAGAACTTGTTAGCTCTATTGCTTGGTGATTTACACAAGTGAGGAGGTCTCTATTTATAGAGACCTCTTGGTACAAAGAATTGTTAGGATTGTGACACTTGTCACCAATCCAATGGTAAAGAACTTTCTAGATCACTACACTAGAATTGTCTATAAGGCCCTTTCTAGAACACTACTCTAGAATTGTCTATAAGGCCCTTTCTAGAACACTACTCTAGAAATGTCTATAATGCCCTTTCTAGAACACTACACCATTCTAGAATACTCCATACAATTCTACATCCTTACAAAGGAGTAGGAGGCTCTAGAAGGTTGTGGAATTCTCTAGAAAAATCTAGGTGGTGACATTCTCCCCCACCTAGCTTCGCGACGTCCTCGACGCGGCGTCTTCATGGAACCTTCGGATATGATCTTCAAACTGCCACAATGACTCCTTTGGTTCCCAAGTTGTCTCACTTTCGGGCAATCCCTTCCACTTGATCAAGTATTCTTGGCGTGGCTTATGACTCTTTCGCCTGATGACACGTTCCGCCAAGACTTCTTCTACTTCTTTGTCGAAAGTGGTAGTTATGCCCAATGGTGCCCACTTAGACTCTCCTCATATTGGTTCCTCTTCATCCCCATAATAAGGCTTCAAACAGCTTACATGAAAGACCGGATGAAGCTTGAATTTGGGAGGTAAGTCTAGCTTGTAGGAGACCTTCCCTATTTTCTTGATGATTGGGAATGGTCCCTCGTAACGTCGTACAAGCCCCTTGTGTAGCTTCCTCGTGAACTTGTGTTGGCTCGACAAGATCTTTACTAACACCAAGTCACCTATACGATATTCCGAGTGTCTCCTTTTCTGATCAGCCCACTTCTTCATCTTCTTGGTTGCTTTGTCCAAGTAGGAGCGAGTTTCATCCAATTGATCGTTCCAGGATTTAGCAACCTTGAAAGCTGTTGGACAATTCCCCACATAGCTTGTCTCCAATGACTGGGGAGTGAGTGGTTGTTGCCCCATTACAACTTCAAATGGGCTTTTGTTTGTGGACTCACTCCTTTGTAAATTATAGGAGAATTGAGCTACATCCAACAGTTTAGCCCAATCAGACTGGTTAGCACTTACAAAGTGCCTCAAGTATAACTCCAATAAGGCATTTACCCTCTCAGTTTGCCCATCTGACTGAGGGTGAAAGCTGGTGGAGAAGTGTAGGGCAGACCCCATGAGCTTGAATAGTCCCGACCAGAATTTGCCTGTGAAGCGAGGATCCCGATCACTGATGATGCTTTGTGGTAAGCCCCAATACTTAACCACATGTTTGAAGAATAACTTGGCTGTCTCCTCAGCCGAGCAATCTTTAGGAGCGGCAATAAAAGTGGCATATTTAGAAAACCGATCCACCACAACAATGATGGTACCGCATCCTTCAGATTTGGGGAGAGCCACTATAAAATCCATACTAACACTCTCCCAAGGACGGGAAGGAGTGGGTAGTGGCTCTAACAAACCAACAGGGCTTCGGTTCTCCACTTTGTCTTGTTGGCACACAAGACAAGTCTTCACAAAGAGTTCCACCTCATCTCTCATATGAGGCCAATAATAAGAGGCTTCCAACAAAGCCTGAGTGCGGCGTTGACCAGGATGTCCAGCCCATAAGGAATCGTGGCATTCCTTAATAAGGTTCCTCCGTAACTTTCCCCACTTCGGAACATATAATCGGCGTCTGGTGGTGTAGAGTAATTCATCCTCTACCCAAAATCTCTTGGCCTTTCCCTCCTTGGCCAAATTCATCAAATTCTTGGCTAAGGGATCGTGCTGCAAGCCTTCCCGAATCATCTCTAGTGTCTCCCCTTGTACACTGGTGATGTGGGCAAGTTCACCCTTCCTACTAAGGGCGTCAGCAACAAGGTTGGCCTTACCAGGCTTGTACTCCAAGACATAGTCGAATTCTGCCAAGAAGTCTTGCCACCTAGCTTGCTTAGGGCTCAGTTTCTTCTGACTTTGGAAGTAACTAGTGGCAATATTATCCGTTTTTACCACAAAACGGGAGCCAAGCAAATAACGTCGCCAAACTCTGAGGCAGTGGATGATGGCCGTCATCTCCTTCTCCTGCACAGTGTACCGTCTTTCAGTCTCGTTGAGTTTGCGACTCTCATATGCAATTGGATGTCCCTCTTGCATGAGAACTCCCCCAATGGCAAAGTCTGATGCATCTGATTGTACCTTAAAAGGCTTGGTGCAATCTGGTAGGGCCAAGACCGGTTCCTCCATGATTGCGGTCTTCAGATCATTAAAGGCTTCCTGACACCTTGATGACCATTCCCACGTCTTGTTTTTCTTGAGCAAGTCGGTGAGGGGGGATGCTCTTGTAGAGTATCCCTTTATAAATCTTCGGTAGTAGTTGACAACCCCAAGGAAGGATCGAAGCTCGGTAACCTTAGTGGGAGGATCCCACTTCTTGATGGCTTCAACTTTCCCCTCTTCCATGCTGAGTTTTCCCCCTTGGATTTTATGGCCAAGGAAATGAACTTCATTCAACGCAAATGAGCACTTCTCTTCCTTGACATAGAGTTGGTTTTCCCTTAAGACATGGAAAACAACCCTTAAATGCTCCGCATGTTCCTCAAGGGTAGAACTATAGATGACGATATCATCTAGATAGACTACCACAAATTGATCAAGATAGGGGTGGAAGATCTTGTTCATGAGAGTGCAGAAGGTGGCTGGAGCATTTGTGAGGCCAAAGGGCATCACTAAGAACTCATATGCCCCATAGCGGGTCACACAAGTCGTCTTCGGTTCATCTCCTTCCGCAATCCTCACTTGATAATACCCCGATCTTAAATCAAGCTTGGAAAAGTACTTTGCATGGCCCAATTGATCAAATAAATCAGCAATCAAAGGGATGGGGTACTTGTTTTTGATGGTTACCTTATTTAGAGCCCGATAGTCGATGCACAGCCGCAAAGACCCATCATGTTTCTTTTGGAACAACACGGGTGCCCCATATGGTGCCTTTGAGGGTTGGATAAATCCAGCATCAAGCAGCTCCTTAAGTTGCCTCCTTAGTTCTTCCAACTCTGGAGGTGACATGCGATAAGGCGCCTTGGCGGGTGGCTTGGCGCCCGGTTCCAACTCAATCTGATGGTCCACCTCTCTCCTAGGTGGTAGTTGCTTGGGCAACTCTGGGGGCATGACATCCCCATAGTCCTTAAGGACCTTCTGGATCTCCATAGGTGGAGGGGAGGAAATCTTCATTTCATTTTCCTCCATAGAAGCCAAGTAAGACACCTCACCCTTCTTCCAACCTTTCTTGAATTGCATGGCGGATAGAAGTTGGGTGGTGTTTGGCTTAGACACGGTGGGTATCATGCATGGACCGCCTTCTAAGATGCATACCGAGTTATAATGGGGAAGAGACACTACATTGAACTGTCTCAAGAATTCCATCCCCAACACGATGTTGAAGTCGTCCATAGGAGCGACAGAAAAGTCCACCATACCTTTCCATGTGCCAAGTTGTAGCTCCACCCCATGAGCTACACCATCAAGTGGTCTGGCCTCAGAGTTCACGGTCTTCAACCATCCTTGACCCTTCTTAAGAGGAATCCCTAGCCGTGCGGCCTCTTCCTTCTTGATGAAGTTGTGAGAAGCTCCTGAGTCGACCATGGCATGACTCTTCTTCCTATTGACGAGTACCTCTACAAACATCAAAGACCCATCCTTAGTGGTTGGCTTCGTGCTTGCCTTGAGGGAGTTGAGAAGTTGTAGACACCCCAAGTGCGACTTTTCTTGAACTTCCTTCTCTTCTAACATGGCATTGAGGGCCTTCCTCTTAGGACAATCTCTAGCCCAATGTGGCCCGTTACAAAGGAAGCAAGTATCCTTCGGCTTTTTGTCATTGGAGTAGTCTTTCTTGCCTTCCTTTGATGATGAAGGCTTGTCTCCTCGCTCTTTATACTGTGGGGGCCTAGACCCCTTTGCTCCCCCACCCTTGCTATGATTATCTTTAGAAGACTTGGGCTTTGAAGAGTTGTCACTCTTGTGATACTCAAACTCTTCCAAGGTTTCCGCCACTGTCAGGGCGGTGGAGATGTCATTGACCCCACGGCGCTTGAGCTCTTGAGCCACCCATGATTTGAGACCATCAATGAAGTTGAAGAGGAGATCTTCTTCACTCATGTTGGTGATTTGAAGCATGAGAGCAGAAAATTCCTCAACATAGTTGCGGATAGAAGAGGTGTGCTTCAACTCCTTCATTCTTTTCCGCGCATGGATAGCCACGTTCTCAGGGTAGAACTGCCTTTTAAGCTCCCGCTTGAACTCTTCCCAAGAGTCGATGGTGCAGGTACCCTTCTCTATCTCACTGTGCTTACGACGCCACCAAGTACCAACAAGATTAGTAAGGTAGAGAGAGGCAGTACGTACCTTGACACGCTCGTCTTGCATGTTCAAAGCTTCAAAGTAGCGCTCCATGTGCCACATGTAGTTGTCTAGTTCTTTGGCATCACGCTTGCCATTGAACTCTTTTGGTTTGGGGGTATCCACCCTTGGTGTCGCCATCGTCCCAGCTCCAATGGCGCCCCCGTTGGCCACCGCCCGCTTGCACATGGCCCAGTCCGCCCTGGTCTCCTCTAGACCGACGCGGTATTCCTCCATTTGCTCACGGAGTTTTGTTAGCTCCCCCAAGACCCGATCTTGGAAAGCAACATTCTCAACGTGCTGTGCTTCAATGGTGGGGCTAATGGTGCTTAGAATGGACTCCTTGAGCGATTCAGATTGTCCCTCCAATCCTAGCTCCTCCAAACTTTGCTCCACGACGTCAAGTCGGTCCTTGACATCCACTACAGCCACCTCCACCCTTGTCACAGAGTTGTCAAGGGTGCTCAACCCTGTGAGACTGATCTCATTCCTCCATTTTGGCCAATAACTTAGTCATGGCCCTCTCGATCCCATCGAGACGAGACTCCATAGACGAGGTTGAATCCTTCGTCCTCTTGCTCTTTCGTGGCACCAGTGGCTCCATGGTGATCTCACTTGGATCCGCCATTCCTAGCCTGGATGCTCTGATACCAACTGTCACGGACTTAGAATTTCTTCACACGTCCCGTGCGGCCTTAGGAGGTTTTGCACTCGCAAAGTTCCTAAGTAAGCCTTCTAAGCGACTCAAGACAAGAGAGAACAACTCTAGAGAGAGAAAGAAGAGAGAGGAGCTCTAGAGAACTTGTTAGCTCTATTGCTTGGTGATTTACACATGTGAGGAGGTCTCTATTTATAGAGACCTCTTGGTACAAAGAATGGTTAGGATTGTGACACTTGTCACCAATCCAATGGTAAAGAACTTTCTAGATCACTACACTAGAATTGTCTATAAGGCCCTTTCTAGAACACTACTCTAGAATTGTCTATAAGGCCCTTTCTAGAACACTACTCTAGAAATGTCTATAACGCCCTTTCTAGAACACTACACCATTCTAGAATACTCCATACAATTCTACATCCTTACAAAGGAGTAGGAGGCTCTAGAACGTTGTGGAATTCTCTAGAAAAATCTAGGTGGTGACACTGGGCTGCAGTAGCAATTGGACCCTTCAAGGAGCTCTTCAATCTGCTACAGTGTGAGTGAATGCTTCCAAAGAATTCGTGTTGCTACGTGAATGATTGCTTGTGTGAATTCCCCTCTTCGAATCTGAGTGAAAATCAATGGAAAAATAAATTCTAAGTGTTCCTCTAATCAAAACAGTGTTTTCCAGGCCAAAAGTCGGCCATGAGATGTAAAAGATCATATATATACCCTAACGGCATAATAAACCCTAGATCTATAAAATACGATGTCCGCTCGAGCGGAGTGTTGAGCGAACATCGAGCGTTCGACTCTGCCTAAATTTGCTCGAGCGGAGTGTCGAGCGAACATCGAGCGTTCAACTCTGCCTAACTTCGCTTGAGCGGCTAAAAGCCACCGCTCGAGCGATCTCCTTTCCTGCAACCCACTCGAGCTCATTGTCGAGTAGCGGTCGAGCGTTTGAATCTGCCTGAATTCGCTCGAGCGGCCAAAAGCCGCCGCTCCAGCGATGTGGACCATATTCCACATTAATCAACAGTCGATAAAATTAAGCAAAAATTCATGCTTTTAATCAATTAAAATCACAACTTAAATTCATTCATTTTTCCATATAAAACCAATGATAAAGTAATGAAAGAATTAAGAAATATTGGTTCCAAAAGCACTAAAATATGCAATAACTCAGCTCAATCACGCCCCCCAACTAGCATTTTGCTAATCCTTGAGCAAAATAGTGAAAATTAATTGAGATGAATATTGCATAAAGATCGAAATTCAAACAGAAACAATCAAACACAGTTCTGAATTCTCACAAAAGTGACACATTACTACTCAACCCCTAGGGGTTATACCCACCAAGACTATCTCAACAATCTTTCACATAGAATTAAGGCAAATGTCTTAGAACTCAAATGTGTGTGTGGAGCTAAACTGGTTGTGTGTTCCTCATTACTAGTCATGATTTGTCATAGGATTTTTCAACCTTAAGATTAATCATTGCTGATTGTAACTACCTCAAAGCTCAAGAGACTAGTAGTTTTTACGCCAGCTCTATTTTTAAAGGTTGGATACTCAACCCCCAAAGTCTTGGGTAACTGTTTCTAACCCTTTTACTTAGGAAAGTTCACTAAGTCGCCTTTATTCCTTTTTTCTCTTTTTTTCTTCTTTTCTTTTCTTTCTAATCTTTTCAAATCCCTTTTCTTTTTTTTTTCATTTCTTTTTAGGCATGACTCGGTAGTCCTGCAGTTTACTTCTCTAGTGTTAAATCAATGAATAGTAAATAAGGAACACTACAAGCATAAGCATGTGCAAAATGTTCTTCAAACGTTGCCTTTCGTTCTACAAAAATCTTATCAAGTTTCATCTCAATAGGTATAACATCCTGATGTTTCAAGCCACATATCAACAAAATATGATGCTTAAAAAAATCATGCTCTATGTTTAAGCTTGAAAATAAATCTTCACAAATAATTCTGCTCAACTACTCCACCAAGATGCTCAAATTCCACCAAGATGCTCAATCATAAATGTATCAATCGACATCATGTTATATTTTTATATTTTTATTTATTTTTTATAAACTGTGATCACATGCTACCCCCAACTAGTGAGAGACATAATCCTCAATGAATCGAACGAATAAAACAAAGTGCACAGAACTAAGCAAGCAAAACAAACAATCAACATGAAATATAAAATCAAAGCAAAATAACAAATAAAAACAAAATTGCAAGTAACAAAAACTGTGAAGAAGGAAAAACAAATCAAAACACTTCCCTGGGGTCTTGCACAAGTAAGATCTCTTCATGTGGATCAAAGATCTTCAGAAATGACTTTAGCCGTTGTCCGTTGATAGTGAAGCTATTACCATTCTTTGGATTGACAATGTCTACCGCGCCATGAGGATGAACGATCTTCACAATGTACGGTCCACTCCATCAGGATTCAACTTACCAGGAAAGATATGCAAGCGAGAGTTGTAAAAGAGAACTTCCTGGCCAAGTGTAAAATGCTTTGGATGAATTTTCTGATAATGTAGAATTTTCATGCGTTCCTTTGCCAGCTGAGCGTTGTCAGAAGCATTCCGACGAGCTTTATCCAATTCATTGATCTGCAATTTTCTCAACCCTGAAACTTCATCAAGTGACATGTTAACATGTTTTATGGCCCAAAGAGCTCGATGCTGAATATCAACAGGTAAATGACAAGTTTTATCATAAACTAATCGATAAGGAGACATCCCTAGATTTGTTTTAAAAGCTGTCCTATAAGCCCACAAAGCATCAAGAAGCTTAACTGACCAATCTTTCCTATTAGGCTTGATGTTTTTCTCTAAAATGATTTTTACCTCTTTGTTTGCCAATTCAGCTTGCCCATTTGTTTGAGGGTGATAAGGGGTATAAATTCTGTGTATGATACCATATTTTTCATGAGTGTAGAAAATGGTTTGTTGCAAAAATGAGAACTCCCATCACTTATGATAACTTTTGGCATGCCAAAACGAGCAAACAAAGATTGCAAAAATTTTAGGACAACACGATGGTCATTGTTTTGCAAGCGACGGCCTCCACCTAGTTTGAAACATAATCCACAGCTAATAAAATACATGTGTTTCCAAAAGAAACCGGAAAAGGTCCCATGAAGTCTATTCCCCAACAATCAATAATTTCTAAAGTAAGAATAGGGGAAAGAGACATCATATCTCTTTTGCTAATGGATCCCAATTTTTGACAAGGCTCACAAGCCTTGCAAAAATTATAAGCATCTTTAAACATAGAAGGCCAGTAAAAACCACTTTGCAAAATTTTAGCGACTGTTTTCTTTGCTGAAAAATGACCACCACATGCACCCGTATGACAAAATCTCAATACCGAAGAAAACTCATCATCAGGAATGCATCTTCGAATTAATTGGTCCGAATAATATTTGAAAAGATATGGATCATCAAAATAAAAGTGTCGTACCTCAGAGAGAAACCGACGCTTATCTTGGGTGGACCATTCAGAAGGCATTCACTCAGTCACCAGATAATTGACTATGTCCGCATACCAGGGAGCTCTATCAACCACAAACAGCTGCTCATCTGGGAAACTATCATCAAGAGAAATGCTGACATTTGAAGATGAGGATGATGGCAATCTAGAGAGGTGGTCAGCTACCATGTTTTCAACTCCTTTCTTGTCCTTAATGTTGATGTTGAACTCTTGAAGTAATAAAATCCAGCAAATCAAGCATGGTTTTGCATCTTTCTTAGCCAACAAATACTTAAAGAGCAGAGTGGTCAGTGAAAATAGTAACAGGAGAACCAAGAATATAAGTCCAAAATTTATCAAGTGCAAAAACCACTGCAAGCAATTCTTTTTCAGTAGTGGTATAATTTTTCTGGACTTCATTCAAGGTTCTACTAGCATAATAAATCACAAATGGTCTATTATCCACACGCTGCCCCAAAACAGCTCTTAAGGCGTAATCACTAGCATCTGTCATGATCTCAAAGGGAAGGTCCCACTATGGGGGTTGCACAATAGGAGCAGTGGTAAGCGACTTTTTAAGGGTATCAAAAGATTTTTTGCACTCATTAGTCCAAAAAAATTTAATATCATTTTGTAAAAGAGTGCACAAAGGTTTTGCAATAGAACTAAACCCTTGAATAAACCGCCTATAAAAGCCAACATGACCAAGAAAAGAATGAATATCCCTAACTGTCCTAGAGATAGGAAGTTTAAATATTAATTCAATTTTAGCCTTGTCAACCTTTATACCCTCAGAAGAAACAATATGTCCCAATACAATGCCCTGAATAACCATGAATTGGCATTTCTCCCAATTAAGTAAAAGATTTTTTTCCTCACATCTCTGGAGAATACATGCCAAATTATGCAAACAACTATCAAAAGATTTTCCAAAAACACAAAAATCATCCATGAATATTTCACAAATATCATCAATTATGTCAGAAAAAATACTCATTATGCATCTTTGAAAAGTAGCTGGAGCATTACGCAAACCAAAAGGCATTCTAGTAAAAGCAAAAGTGCCAAAAGGACAGGTGAAAGTGGTTTTTTCCTGGTCCTCAGGCGCTACAGCAATTTGATAATAACTAGAATATCCATCCAAAAAGTAATAATATGCATTACCAGTTACTCTTTCTAAAATCTGATCCAAGAATGGTAAAGGAAAATGATCCTTCCTACTGGCTGAATTAAGTTTTCTATAATCAATACACATTCTCCAGCCAGTAACCATTCTAGTTGGAATCAACTCATTTTTATTATTTTTAACAACAGTTAAACCAGATTTTTTTGGTACCACTTGAGTTGGACTTACCCACTTACTGTTTGAGATAGGGTAAATGATACCCACTGCGAGTAGCTTAAACACTTCCTCTTTCACAACTTTCTTCATGGTAGGATGAGCCTACGTTGAGTATCACGAACCGGTCTAGCATCATCTTCAAGATGGATTCTATGGGTACATACAGCGGCATCAATACCTTTGATGTCAGCTATTGTCCAACCAATTGCGCCTCAATGCTTTTTTAAGACTTCAATCAACTGGGTTTCATCCTTCTGAATTAGTTTTGAGGAAATCACCACCGGAAAAGTGCCTTCTTTAGGACCAAGAAACACATACTTTAAATCTTGAGGAAGTGGTTTCAGTTCCAACTGGGGAACTTCTTTCTCTGAAGATTTAAGCATGTCTGGTGGTGGTAGAGCTTCAAACTGGGGTTTTCATCTTGCTCCTGCAAATTGTACTTCAAGTGGTAAAGAAGAATCTGCAAAACAATCAAAAAATTCAAAGTCATTTTCATTGATATGATCAATTTTCTCATCAAGTAAAAATTCAGGTGTCTGAAAAATATAATCATTATCAGAGAAGGGAGAATTTGAGCAAATAAACTCTGTGGGTGTCAAACTCTCCACAGCATTCAAATCACTTATGTCATCAAAATGTGCTGGTATCTTGCAAGCATTGAAAACGTTCAACTCAAGTGCCATGTTCCCAAAGGTAAGTTTCAAAACTCCACTTCTACAATTGATCAAAGCATTTGATGTAACTAGGAATGGTATTCTTAGGATGACAGGAGCTTGGTAAATAGTGGAGATTGGTTGCTGCATATCAAGAACCACAAAATCCACTGGGTAGTAGAATTTGTCCACCTGGACCAACACGTCCTCTACAATACCACTCGGTACCTTAACTGATCTGTCAGCCAACTGTAGCATGATGGAGGTCTTTTTTAGCTCCTCCAATCCCAACTGCTCATATACTAAGAATAGTAGCAAGTTCACACTACTCCCCAAATCAAGTAAAGCTCTCCCAATGCGTGATTCACCGATCATAATAGAAATGTTGGGAGAATCGGGATCTCCAAACTTCTAAGGAGTCTCGCTCAATATCACTGCACTAACTTGCTCCGTCAGGAAAGCTTTCTTCTTTACATTTAGCTTCCTCTTCACTATGCACAAGTCCTTTAAAAATTTTGCATACGAAGGCACTTGTTGTATGGCATCCAAGAGTGGAATATTGATCTTTACTTGCTTGAAAATCTCTTGAATCTCCGTGTGATATTTTTTCTTTTGGCTAGTTGCCAATCTCTGAGGATAGGGAACCACAGGTTGGTATCCCTTACTATTTTCAGCATCCGCACTGACAGGCTTCTTCAGCTCTGGTTTCACTACCTCTGGTTCTTTCTCAACTTCATCAATCTCTGTTACATCTTTAGGTGTAGGAGCAACTACCTGTGTGTCCATAGGCATCTCTGGTTGAGGAACTTCCTTCCCACTTCTCAAAGTAAGAACTGCCTTCGCTATCTCAATAACATCCCCTGAGACATTATGCACTTGCTGTTATTGTTGCCTATATACTTGAGGATTAGGCTGAGGCTATACTGGAAATTTCCCTTTCTCTAGGGTGCTCAAGGTCGTGCTCATCTTATTAATAGTGCCTCGCAACTCATTTATGGCCTGAGTGTTCTGATTGTTTGTGGTGGCCTAAATCTGCATGAATTGCTGAAGTGTATTGGCCATCTGTGTCATACTGTCATCTAGAGACTTCTTTGCAGATGATGGAGGCTGAGAAATCTGTGCAGCTACATGAGGCTGAAATCCAGGAGGAGCTACAAAAGGATAGCTATAAGAACTCTGATATGGCGGATACTAGTGCTGAGGAGCACCCTGATGAAATGGCTACTGCGCAGGTGGTGGAGACCGACCAGGCTGATCATTTCTCCATGAGAAATTTGGATGATTCCTCCACCCCGGATTATATGTGTTGGAGAAAGGCTGATTTTGTGCTCTATTGACCCAGTTAGCAGATTGCATCTGCTCAGACCCACCTTCTTGAAATACTGGCATAATCGGGCAGTCTTAGGTCTTATGGTTTGAGTCAGCACATATGGAACATGCCTCTACTACTTTCACAGCCTTCACTTTTTCCATTTCCATGACCTCCAGTCTTCTAGTCAATGCAGCTATTTGGGCTTGAATATCAGTGTCTTCCTTAAGCTCATATCTACCCCTTAAGAAATAGCCCTCAGTGGTTGTGCTGCTAATGGCACTCGATCAGTACGAGTGTTCCACTGTTGTGCGCTCTCAGCAAGATAGTCAGAAAATGATAGAGCTGCATCAGGTTCCTTGTTAAAGAACTCCTCATTGCACATTGTCTAAATAAACTGCTTGCATTTTGGAGTGAGACTAGTGTAAAAATAGCTCACCAGCCTCCAAGATTCAAAACCATGATGTTGACAAATGTTCACCAAATCTTTAAATTTTTCCCAACTAGCTTGAAAGGTCTCATCAGGTCTCTGATTGAACTGGCTGATTTGCTCTTGCAAAAACTGAGTTCTCTGAAAAGGAAAAAAAATTTGTAAGAATTCACGCTGCATATCAGACCAACTAGAAATAGAATTAGGCCTTAAAGAATTAAACCAAATCTTCGCTTTATCCTTTAAAGAGAAAAGAAATAAACGAAGTCTAATGAATTCATCAGTAACAGCCCTAGTAATAAAAGTAGTGCAAGCCAACTCAAAATCTGTCAAGTGCTGGTAAGGACTCTCAGAATCCATCCCGTGGAACTGAGGTATCACTAACATCATGCCCTGCTTAATAGAGAAATTAGGTGCATTTTCAGGTAAAACAATGCATGAAGGTGTAGTGGTGCGATTGGGTTGCAAAAAATCCTTAAGAGTGCGTGGTGCAGGTGCAGCCATGTTTTCTGGTTCAATTTCAATTTCCTCACCTGACTCACTCATAGAAAAGACAGAAGAACTATCTATCTCCAAGCTGTGTATACTACTCTCAACACTCGATGTGACTCTAAGCAACCTATTTGAACTATCTCTCACCCATGACATGAAACATCAGTTTAAAAAGCATAAAAAATTAACGAGTTTAAATTTAAGTTAAATTACTTTCCCCGGCAACGGTGCCAAAAACTTGACTCACTAAAAAATGAGTAGCACTAAGGCTATCCCAAGTGCAGGAGGATGTCGTGTAATAATTAGGAATAAATTCCTAGATCGTCTCCTCAGGGAAAGTTACTTAAAAATCAAACTCGTTGAAAATGGTGAAAATCTTCACAAAAAGAAAATAAAGATGATGGTATGGGCAATGGATGAAAAAGGGTACTAGTCATGGACTAGATTCATATTTTTACATTTTGATTGTTGGATTGAAATGTAAAAGACTAATAGATTAAACTCAGAAATTAATAAAACTAAGTCAAGAATTTAATTAGATTAGAAAGTAATTGACAAAACATGCACTGAAAATTGAAAAGCCTCAAAATCAATGTTCTAGGGTTCATACTTGTATTGAAATCACAAATTTCCAAAATTAATCCGTAACAATTGTAATCACTATTAAAATGAAAGCTTAATGAAACAAGAAAAATAAATAACATGAACTAAATGAATAACAAATAAATTACTCAAACTTCTAAATCAAAAATTTCTAAAATAATTCAGAAACTTAAAACTGAAATGAAATAACAAGTAGGAATGAAAAGATCAAGCCAATTGAATTGAGATGAAAAGTTGAAGCGGTGGAGGAGGCTGGGCTGCAGTAGTAATTGGACCCCTCAATGAGCTCTTCAATCTGCTGCAGTGTGAGTGAATGTTTCTGAAGAATTCGTGTTGTTGCGTGAATGATTGCTTGTGTGAATCCCCCTCTCCAAATCTGAGTGAAAATCAATGGAAAAATAAATTCTAAGTGTTTCTCTAATCAAAATAGTGTTTTCCAGGCCAAAAGTCGGCCATGAGATGTAAAAGATCATATATATACCCTAACGGCGGAATAAACCCTAGATCTATAAAATACGATGTCCGCTCGAGCGGAGTGTCGAGCGAACATTGAGCGTTCGACTCTGCCTAAATTCACTTGAGCGGAGTGTCGAGCGAACATCGAGCGTTCAACTCTGCCTGACTTTGCTCCAGCGGCCAAAAGCCGCCGCTCGAGCGATCTCCTTTCCCGCAACCCGCTCGAGCTCATTGTCGAGCGGCGGTCGAGCGTTTGAATCTGGCTAAATTTGCTCGAGCGATGTGGACCATATTCCACATTAATCAACAGTCGATAAAATGAAGCAAAAATTCATGCTTTTAATCAATTAAAATCACAACTTAGATTCATTCATTTTTCCATATAAAACCAATGATAAAGTAATGAAAGAATTAAGAAATATTGGTTCCAAAAACCTAAAATATGCAATAACTCAGCTCAATCAATCATATAACAAGTAACAATATAACAATGCAGGTAGACACCTCACACCCACCCCTAGGAACAAGGGGTGGAACAGTGGACTCCCTGCTAGTTACCACATCACATTGTCAACCCTTTAAATGAGTATGAGTATGTCTAATTCAATATGATACGACATTTTGCAATTCGCATGTATTATATTTTCAATGTGTTGTGCCCACTAATGTTAGGTGCCACTACTTTACTCCAGAGTCCTTTAAAAAAACCTATTCGAAGTCTGTTGATTGTATACTTTGTCAACTCAAAGGCTACACCTCCAATTTAGGCACTCTAGAGTGGACATGAGAGTTCTACTAAGATATTCCCCTATCTTAGCATTGAAATCGTGACAAAAAGATTTTTCTTTCAATGCACAACCCAAAAACATATGACATGTACTTGTGATCAAATGATGCAACTTTTCAAAGCTCTGGCCAACGAATCTGAATTTGTACAAGAGGAAGGTGGGGGAGTCTCCCCTCTGTCCAATCTACTCAAATTTCCCTGAAACAGTTACTCATGCCATTTGGACTTGGTCAGCTGCCCAAGACATTTGGTCTATGAGCTCAAGAATAATTCAAAAGCTCAGTATTCAAAGTGCTTCTTTTGCAGAGGTTTTGAAGCCCCTTTTAAACCAGCTATCTCCCATTGAGCTCAGTAAAGTAGCAGTTACTGCAAGGGCAATATGGCACAGAAGGAACTCTTGATTATTTCAACAGCTTTTCCACACACCTCAACAGATAATCAAGCTGGTCCAGAAAGAATTGCTAGCAATTGGCCAGTGGCTCGATAATGGGGGTAAACCTTCTAAGATTCAGGCAAAACATAGGACTAAATGGACTACACCCCCACCTGACTTCAAGGCCAATTGGGATGCAGCCGTGGACTTTGAAAATTCCAAGATAGGAGTTGGTGTGATCATTAGAGATTCAGATGGTCTTATACTAGCTTCCTTGTGCTCTTCCATCTCTTTAAGTCCTGATCCTTTACTTGTTGAAGCAGTAGCAGCCCTCAGAGCAACTTCTTTGTGTCTAGAACTGGGCCTGCATCAGATCATGCTAGAAGGAGATTCCAGTGTAGTAGTTCAGGCAGTCCAAATTAAGGAAGATAACTGGAATCCTGCTAGTTTGGTGGTTAGAGATATTAAACTCCTACTATCACAAGTTCAATCCTGGTCTATCCATCATATACCAAGGACAACCAATGTAATAGCGCATGCTCTAGCAAAATTTGCTTTAAAATGTTCTGAGGAACATGTTTTTATGGAGGATTACCCTCCTTGTATCCAACATCTGTTTTAATGAATCGTAACTTTTCCTTTCAAAAAAAAAAATGATGCAACTTTTCATGTAACCATGTCATCTACTTATCAATATGCCAAGCGTGAACGACTTGGAATAATTAGAACATTTTGATACAAATATATATATATATATATATATATATATATATATATAACATGTGAAGACCCAACATGGAATATATCATTTTCCAAAACTCTAAACATGTCATTTAAATCAGAATTTCCAAGAAGTATCTTTTGAACATAGCATGAATATACAAAGATATACGACATTTGAGCATAATCTTTCATTATTCAAAACAAAGAATATGATGCAAAGTTTACACAGAGACATTAGTATATTATCCAAGGGTAAGTTAGATGCTAACTTACAAAGCTCCAAAAAGATTTCGAACGAAATGCAAGCGTGCTAGGTTCCACCAAGTATTTTCTTGGATCATTCTTATTTGGCCACACAAAAGTGATGTTTGGAAAGGAAGAAAATGGTGTTTGACTTCTAGAATCTTTAAACCTTCAAGCGAAATGGGCGACAATGATTATGATGGTCGGATTGGCAGAAGTATGAACTAAGTCTTTCTCTTCTCTCTTGATGATGGGTGTGTGAGAGGGAGAAGTTGAAAGGATGAAGAAAATTTTGAAGGAGGAACAATGGCCTTTCGATTTTTCCTCTAGAGGGTATGTCCGAACACCATAAACACACCCCTTTAAATACTCTGTCATCCCCTCGCCTTGGGAACACTAAGAGTCACTAACCACAAGTGCATGCTTGACATGTGTCATGCCTCATTCCTTCTTCCACTAGGGTTGGATATATTTCAAAATTCCTCAAGCCCTTCTATCGAAAATCCCCTTTGTCCCAATTTCCAAAATCCTAAGAACCTTAGCATGGGTGCCATGTGGTGTGTGCCTCTTGCATTTCCGAATCCTTATTATTGCCCTTCTAGATATTTTCCAGAAATCCACATGCATGCTTGCCAAATGGCATGGCCTAGGATCACCTCCTCTCTTTCTCTCTTCATCATTTTTCTCTTATGAACCTAAAGATTGCTAGAGTTAGGAGTGTTCAACCGGGTACTGGACTGGGTACCTGAGTATACCAGACTGGAACCTAGATTTCAAATCTGGGCTGGGTTCCGGCCTGGATATGCCCGGGTTATGACTTGGGTTGAAACTTGGATTAATCCGGGTTTCGGCCTATACCTGTTAGTCCATATTTCATAGCCTAATTTTTTTTCAAAAAAATTGCCTATATTATATTAAAGACTTTTCGAGAAAAATCTAAGTTGAAGAGCATACTTCCCTTTATGTAAAAGCCTATATTTATTATAAAAAAATGTTGAAAATCATAATTATTTTATAAAAGCCTATATTTTATGAAAACTTCTTATAAGTCATGTTAAAAAGCATAATACTAACATTGTTTAGAATAATAAAAATATATAAAAATGAAAAACTAAAATGCATGCAATCCACTACATATTCATTATTTTGTTATGTATACATTAATTACAAAATTACAAGATATGAATTACAAAATCATTAGCATGGACTTCCATCAATGATTTAATAAAGTGATCATATGGACTTGATGCTGGTAGTTTGAAGAAATGGGGGTGATGCTGGTATTCTGCTGCACACGGCATTAGAACAGGGACAGGTGATGGTTCACATGAATTGGCAATGAAGTTTTGGTCAAGGAAAGGATTGCCAGCCTACATTTTCATTTTAGTTCACAATATTAGAAGCTTAAAAAAAAACTTGCGGATACTGGTAGCATATAAAGTGAAGGCACAAGACAGCTCATTAGGGTCTCTAAATCCAAACATACACCTTTATAGAACTGATATCAGATCCAAAACTTTTGGGGGGGAAAATGCTACCACAAAAAACCCACACTTTTTAAAAAACAGACACACAAGCCATGTTTAAAAAACACCCATGCTAAACCAATAATCTGTTTCTATCATGTAAACAAATAATTTATCAACACTATGTAATACACTGACAATATCTTACCAATCATGGGAAGCACCACTTACTCTTTGAAAATAAATAGCGATGTTCCTTTCACCAACTCCATATAAATACAAACAGAAAAAGTAAGGTTATCCAACAGATCATGAACTACAAATTTACTGCATTCTAGGAGCATCAACTAAAAATTAAGCATGAAAAATAAAAGCAAGTTGGTAACCTAGTTTCCAGTCTTTTGGAAACTCGTCCTTGCCTAGATCTCTAAACAGTACCATTGCCAACTTTGTAACTGCAAGCAGAGAAGAAAAGCCAGAGGTAGAATAAAATGCATGAAGTTAGGAGATAAAACCTGACTGAAAGCCCCAACACATACCACTCCTCACCCTTCTTTCTAGCTATGCCTATTTGGCAAAGGGAACACATTAGATATACACTGTCTGCTAATATCCTTATATGTCGTTTTGATACTGGTTAAAAAAAAAAGCCAGGTATCAGATGTTAAATCTAGGTTTCGGATTAAAAATCCAGTACCCAGACTAGATGAAACTGGTTTTAGTTATGTGAGTATCAACCCCGATATATTTTGGGACAGAAGCCGTAACTGGAAACCTGGTTATTCGGGTTTCGGGCCGAGCCAGGCAAAATCCGGCCTGGATGAACAGCCTTAGTTAGAGTGCATAGGCACCAAGTGGCATGTCTCTTGCCAAAACTGAAACTCCTACCCTCGTTCCTCATAATTAGATTCTTCTAGAACCTTGATTCTAGCTTGCATGAGGGACAAGTGGTGTGGCTTCTCTTAAACCAAAATTCCCTCTTCAATCTCCCTCATGATTGTCTTTCTAAAAGCTCTAAAATCCTTGTGCAAGTGTGACAAGTGGCAAAAATGGAAGATGACTTAAAGTGAGGTTGGTGTGTGCTTCACATAATTGAAACCCTAGCTCCCTTCATCAATGATCCCTTGAAGTCTAAGAGTCTCTAACGTGCACGGGAGCCATGTGGCACCACCACCATGTACTAGAAACTCTAATGTGTTCTCAAGCCCTTTTCCTCTTGGTGGCCGAAAATTATTGGGGCCTAGTGATGTGAACCCGTAGGATTGAAATCTCTTGTTCCACAATCAAATTGAAATTTATCCAAGAAAGCCAAGATAATCTAGACCCGTTGATTCAAGAACCTAGATTCGGTGAGAATGCCACAAATGGTTTTTTTTTTTATAAGTTCTTAGTTCAATCAAGACAAGTAGAGAAAACTGAAAATTCTCTATGAAGAAAACTTCATTCACATTCAACTTATGGAAAATGCGATTACAAGTATGTTTTTAAACTCCTCCATGAAACCCTAGGGCTATCTAAGGCCTACATCAATTAAAGACATGGGTTGGACATCTTCAAGCCCAAAATATCCTAAACTACACGCCAATAGCTAATAAAAGAATTCCACTTAATGAATTAAATAGGCTCAAACACCTACAACCATAGAAACATAAAATAGGCCCACACGCCTATGATTAATAAAATAAAGAGTTTACATTAAGCCACTAGGCTATGCAGCCCCCCTCTGTAGCTTGTATCACATGGATTAAAGTTGGTTCTTTTTCTTTCAAGTCCATCTTGAATGTTGGGGTCTTACTCGATAAATTTGCAAACTCGCCCAAGTAGATTGCACAAATTCTTACATTGCTTCCTTGATCTTCTTAGCTATTGACCTTGTCATTGGCCTATCTAAAACTTATAAGGGATCTTTAAGACCCGGTCCACCATGGTACCCATCACCTAGGGCCTTTCCTTAGCCCTTGGGTGCATACTCACTAGTCATCAAAGGACAAGAATTAATCCCAAGTAAGATTTTATGAAACTACCCAAAAAAAAAAATCAATTCTTATTACTTATTACAATTTTTCTTTTGTTCATTCCAGGTGATCAGAAAAGAAAGAAATAGTTAACATATTCAAGATAATTGCTTTTTAAAAAAATACCGTCTCAATTCATCCTATTTCATCAGATCCTGGATGTGATATGGTTTTGAAGGATGAACTGGATATGGACAGTTCCAATAAAATTTCATTATTGAACAAAAATCCATTTTTTAATTTATTTCATCTAGTTCGTGATCATAACAGGGGGATATACGTTACACCACGATTTTGAATCAGAAGAGAGATTTCAAGAAATGGTGGATATATTCACTCTATCAATAACCGAGCCGGATTTGGCGTATAATAAGGGATTTACCTTTTATCTTGATTCCTGCAGATTGGATCAAAAACAATTTTTGAATGAGGTATTCAACTCCAGAGTTCCTATAGCTCCTTGTAAGGCTTGTTGGAAAACCCATTGTTGGACTTGATTACTCACTCTTTGTTGTTCAAAATGAATGGTTTCATTTTTGTAAATTTCTAATTGTTCCAAAGTTTTATAAGTTGAATTAATGAAATTCAATTTTTCTCGTTCTATATCAGAGTATCCATTCACTCAAAACTTATATGCTTCCATTTCCACTTTCCTTAAATGTGCCCGGGCTTTTTCCAGCTGTTCGATAGCCCCCCTGTATAGTTCTTCTGAATTTCAAATAGTCTTCAAGATCCTCTATTTTTGATTCATTTGGTTCTCACGCCCAATTACTTTAATTATTTATGAGAAATTCTCAATTTTTTTTAATATAATGAGCCTAGGTTTAATACCGATATTTTAGCAACAAATCCAATAAATTTAAGTGTAGTGTTGGGTGTATTGATTTTTTTTTTTGGAAAGGGAGTGTGTGCGAGTTGTTTATTTCAAGAATAGGCTGGATCCAACCAATTGCACTTTTTTTTCCGTATAATTGCAAAAGTGCATAATCGCACATTTACTTTTGAATAAATTAATAAATCATATTTAAGAACCATAACATTTTGTGATCAAGTTCTAGTTCTATGGTCCTTGGGTCTTTACTCACTTAGGCCCTAATAAAAACTAAATATCAACCTCAAGAACCTAGCTTAGGCTGGGGTGTCACATCCCCCCCTTAAGAAAAAAAAGATTTCATCTTTGGAATCAGCACTAAGTTGATAAAAGAGACAATTAAAATTAGAGGTGTACTAATTCACTTGAAGGACTATGTCTACTAGCTGGAGTTGAATCCTCCTATGAAGGTGATGGCACTTCTTCCTTTTCGGTTATTGAATCTTGTGAGAGGTAGAAAATTGCGTCTACATTGGGATTATAATACATGTTTGCCCTTTATTTGTTCAACTTAGGCTCTTGTGTAGCCTCATCATCTTCCACTGGTTGACCTTCTTCACGAACACGGAGACGATTAAATGAAGAGTCAGATGCTTCGAGTGTCATATCCCTTCTAGCTCGGATTTCTGCAACATGGCTCGATTCTGCCTCCTGATTAATGCCTAATACTCATAATCTTGTGGCATCACTCCAAACTAGTGGGTCATGTGGAGGTAGTTGTACTTCTTGTGGCAACGCTCATCGTAAGAAAAGATTTCCTCTAAAATCTGCATCTATCATATGAGTACAATAGTACTCAAACTTCTCCATTTGTTGCCAATGAGCTGCGAACATTTGATCTCGTCTCTCTTGTCTGATCATTTGCCTACACTCTCGCATACTTCTAATTATGGCTATTGATAACATAGACAGATGCACGGTTGTTCTATCTATGCTATGTCCTGTTATCAAGGGTATAAACATAATACAACAAAAACATCAATCAAAAGTTACAATCAAGCAAACATCTTTATTACTTTGCTATCCAAGAATACAGTCAAGATTAACTCACAAAGTTTGAATCAATATCAACCAATCCCCTATGCTTCTAACTATGTTACAAACAAGTGAGGGTATCTAGCTCTCATTATGGGTGAAAAAAGAAACGATAGACCAGTAAACTGAACTGAACTGGTGAGTACGGTCCGGTTCTAAATCGGTTCTATTCGGTACTAGTTCTATTTTTTCCAAAATCAGTCAAAATCAGTCCAGTTCCTATTTTCTTTTTTCTAAAACCAGACTGAACTAGACCGGTTCATATAAATATAAATATATTTTAATTTTTTATATTATATAAAATATATTTTATTTATTTTTTATATTATATATTATTTTTATATATAATATATAATTATTTATAAATTAATATTGTATTATATGCTAAATTACTAATTAAAATAACATTAAATTTTAAAATCCTATATAAATAATTATATATTATCACTATAGTCTTAGTTATACTAATATATTATCACTATATTATTATATGCGATAATATACATATAGTATATTATATATTCTATACATATAATATATTGAAAAAATCTGAGTGAACCAGGCCGGAATCGGTAAAACTGGAAGTATTGGTTTAGGGGTGTAATCGGTGTGGTATTGGTTCTTCAAATGTCAAAACTNACTAACATTGTTTAGAATAATAAAAATATAAAAAAATGAAAAACTAAAATGCATGCAATCCACTACATATTCATTATTTTGTTATGTATACATTATATTACAAAATTACAAGATATGAATTACAAAATCATTAGCATGGACTTCCATCAATGATTTAATAAAAGTGATCATATGGACTTGATGCTGGTAGTTTGAAGAAATGGGGGTGATGCTGGTATTCTGCTGCACACGGCATTAGAACAGGGACAGGTGATGGTTCACATGAATTGGCAATGAAGTTTTGGTCAAGGAAAGGATTGCCAGCCTACATTTTCATTTTAGTTCACAATATTAGAAGCTTAAAAAAAAACTTGCGGATACTGGTAGCAATAAAGTGAAGGCACAAGACAGCTCATTAGGGTCTCTAAATCCAAACATACACCTTTATAGAACTGATATCAGATCCAAAACTTTTGGGGGGGAAAATGCTACCACAAAAAACCCACACTTTTTAAAAAACAGACACACAAGCCATGTTTAAAAAACACCCATGCTAAACCAATAATCTGTTTCTATCATGTAAACAAATAATTTATCAACACTATGTAATACACTGACAATATCTTACCAATCATGGGATGCACCACTTACTCTTTGAAAATAAATAGCCGATGTTCCTTTCACCAACTCCATATAAATACAAACAGAAAAAGTAAGGTTATCCAACAGATCATGAACTACAAATTTACTGCATTCTAGGAGCATCAACTAAAAATTAAGCATGAAAAATAAAAGCAAGTTGGTAACCTAGTTTCCAGTCTTTTGGAAACTCGTCCTTGCCTAGATCTCTAAACAGTACCATTGCCAACTTTGTAACTGCAAGCAGAGAAGAAAAGCCAGAGGTAGAATAAAATGCATGAAGTTAGGAGATAAAACCTGACTGAAAGCCCCAACACATACCACTCCTCACCCTTCTTTCTAGCTATGCCTATTTGGCAAAGGGAACACATTAGATATCCATTGTCTGCTAATATCCTTATATATCTATTTACAAGCATAGCTTTCTACTTAATCTCAAATGATTTCTTTTATTTACATAAAGACTACCATTTTATCAAACATATGATGTTTCTAATGGCAATCCCTAACCAGAAGTGTAGGCAAACCCAGCATAAGATCCAAATATCAATTCCAACACTTGTAAATTCAAAAAACAGAACAAGCACCCATGTGAAGGAGATACTTTATTCAACCAGCAAAATGCTAGCACCGAAAACCCTAAAAAAAATCCATATTCTTATGTTCTTAAACTATGTCTTTTTGTTTGAAAAGCAGTTCTCCATGAAATAATGCAAGAAACTAATTTTCTAAGAACATCAAAGTCATATACCAGATCTCCACAAGTCAAAAAATAACCCAAAAATAAAAAAATAACCCAGATATCAAAGCACATCAAGGATTCTAAGATCTACAAATAAATAGAAAATATAATGCAAATTATGGGATTAGATCTAAGAGTAGATCCAGAACAAAAAAAGCAAAAATAACTCAAAGCCACGTCTTAGATCTAAGAGTATTAGGGTTTCGGCACTCGGCAGAGGAAGGCTAAGGTTTCGGCACTTAACAGTCCAAACTCAAACCCATGATAGAAAATACTGAAATTTCCCTCACCTGGTCATGGAATGGGACCTTGACGACGCGAGAGAGAGAGAGAGATGGAGATGACAGAGTGACTATGGTGAATTCGAGAATTTAAAGGGTTTCACTTTGCCCTTTGGGCTTTGGGCATGTCGTTTTGATACTGGTTAAAATAATAAAAAAAAAACCCAAGTATCGGATGTTAAATCTAGGTTTCGGATTAAAAATCCAGTACCCAGACTGGATGAAACTGGTTTTAGTTATGTGAGTATCGGCCCCGATATATTCTGGGCCAGAAGCCGTAACTGGAAACTTGGTTATTCGGGTTTCGGGCCGAGCCAGGCAAAATCCGGCCTAGATGAACAGCCTTAGTTAGAGTGCATAGGCACCAAGTGGCATGTCTCTTGCCAAAACTGAAACTCCTACCCTCATTCTTCATAATTAGATTCTTCTAGAACCTTGATTCTAGCTTGCATGAGGGACAAGTGGTGTGGCTTCTCTTAAACCAAAATTCCCTCTTCAATCTCCCTCATGATTGTCTTTCTAAAAGCTCTAAAATCCTTGTGCAAGTGTGACAAGTGGCAAAAATGGAAGATGACTTAAAGTGAGGTTGGTGTGTGCTTCACATAATTGAAACCCTAGCTCCCTTCATCAATGATCCCTTGAAGTCTAAGAGTCTCTAACGTGCACGGGAGCCATGTGGCACCACCACCATGTACTAGAAACTCTAATGTGTTCTCAAGCCCTTTTCCTCTTGGTGGCCGAAAATTATTGGGGCCTAGTGATGTGAACCCGTAGGATTGAAATCTCTTGTTCCACAATCAAATTGAAATTTATCCAAGAAAGCCAAGATAATCTAGACCCGTTGATTCAAGAACCTAGATTCGGTGAGAATGCCACAAATGGTTTTTTTTTTTATAAGTTCTTAGTTCAATCAAGACAAGTAGAGAAAACTGAAAATTCTCTATGAAGAAAACTTCATTCACATTCAACTTATGGAAAATGCGATTACAAGTATGTTTTTAAACTCCTCCATGAAACCCTAGGGCTATCTAAGGCCTACATCAATTAAAGACATGGGTTGGACATCTTCAAGCCCAAAATATCCTAAACTACACGCCAATAGCTAATAAAAGAATTCCACTTAATGAATTAAATAGGCTCAAACACCTACAACCATAGAAACATAAAATAGGCCCACATGCCTATGATTAATAAAATAAAGAGTTTACACTAAGCCACTAGGCTATGCAGCCCCCCTCTGTAGCTTGTATCACATGGATTAAAGTTGGTTCTTTTTCTTTCAAGCCCATCTTGAATGTTGGGGTCTTACTCGATAAATTTGCAAACTCGGCCCAAGTAGATTGCACAAATTCTTACATTGCTTCCTTGATCTTCTTAGCTATTGACCTTGTCATTGGCCTATCTAAAACTTATAAGGGATCTTTAAGACCCGGTCCACCATGGTACCCATCACCTAGGGCCTTTCCTTAGCCCTTGGGTGCATACTCACTAGTCATCAAAGGACAAGAATTAATCCCAAGTAAGATTTTATGAAACTACCCAAAAAAAAAAATCAATTCTTATTACTTATTACAATTTTTCTTTTGTTCATTCCAGGTGATCAGAAAAGAAAGAAATAGTTAACATATTCAAGATAATTGCTTTTTAAAAAAATACCGTCTCAATTCATCCTATTTCATCAGATCCTGGATGTGATATGGTTTTGAAGGATGAACTGGATATGGACAGTTCCAATAAAATTTCATTATTGAACAAGAATCCATTTTTTAATTTATTTCATCTAGTTCGTGATCATAACAGGGGGATATACGTTACACCACGATTTTGAATCAGAAGAGAGATTTCAAGAAATGGTGGATATATTCACTCTATCAATAACCGAGCCGGATTTGGCGTATAATAAGGGATTTACCTTTTATCTTGATTCCTGCAGATTGGATCAAAAACAATTCTTGAATGAGGTATTCAACTCCAGAGTTCCTACAGCTCCTTGTAAGGCTTGTTGGAAAACCCATTGTTGGACTTGATTACTCACTCTTTGTTGTTCAAAATGAATGGTTTCATTTTTGTAAATTTCTAATTGTTCCAAAGTTTTATAAGTTGAATTAATGAAATTCAATTTTTCTCGTTCTATATCAGAGTATCCATTCACTCAAAACTGATATGCTTCCATTTCCACTTTCCTTAAATGTGCCCGGGCTTTTTCCAGCTGTTCGATAGCCCCCCTGTATAGTTCTTCTGAATTTCAAATAGTCTTCAAGATCCTCTATTTTTGATTCATTTGGTTCTCACGCCCAATTACTTTAATTATTTATGAGAAATTCTCAATTTTTTTTAATATAATGAGCCTAGGTTTAATACCGATATTTTAGCAACAAATCCAATAAATTTAAGTGTAGTGTTCGGTGTATTGATTTTTTTTTTTGGAAAGGGAGTGTGTGCGAGTTGTTTATTTCAAGAATAGGCTAGATCCAACCAATTGCACTTTTTTTTCCGTTATAATTGCAAAAGTGCATAATCGCACAATTTACTTTTGAATAAATTAATAAATCATATTTAAGAACCATAGCATTTTGTGATCAAGTTCTAGTTCTATGGTCCTTGGGTCTTTACTCACCTAGGCCCTAATAAAAACTAAATATCAACCTCAAGAACCTAGCTTAGGCTGGGGTGTCACATCCCCCCCTTAAGAAAAAAAAGATTTCATCTTTGGAATCAGCACTAAGTTGATAAAAGAGACAATTAAAATTAGAGGTGTACTAATTCACTTGAAGGACTATGTCTACTAGCTGGAGTTGAATCCTCCTATGAAGGTGATGGCACTTCTTCCTTTTCGGTTATTGAATCTTGTGAGAGGTAGAAAATTGCGTCTACATTGGGATTATAATACATGTTTGCCCTTTATTTGTTCAACTTAGGCTCTTGTGTAGCCTCATCATCTTCCACTGGTTGACCTTCTTCACGAACACGGAGACGATTAAATGAAGAGTCAGATGCTTCGAGTGTCATATCCCTTCTAGCTCGGATTTCTGCAACATGGCTCGATTCTGCCTCCTGATTAATGCCTAATACTCATAATCTTGTGGCATCACTCCAAACTAGTGGGTCATGTGGAGGTAGTTGTACTTCTTGTGGCAACGCTCATCGTAAGAAAAGATTTCCTCTAAAATCTGCATCTATCATATGAGTACAATAGTACTCAAACTTCTCCATTTGTTGCCAATGAGCTGCGAACATTTGATCTCGTCTCTCTTGTCTGATCATTTGCCTACACTCTCGCATACTTCTAATTATGGCTATTGATAACATAGACAGATGCACGGTTGTTCTATCTATGCTATGTCCTGTTATCAAGGGTATAAACATAATACAGCAAAAACATCAATCAAAAGTTACAATCAAGCAAACATCTTTATTACTTTGCTATCCAAGAATACAGTCAAGATTAACTCACAAAGTTTGAATCAATATCAACCAATCCCCTATGCTTCTAACTATGTTACAAACAAGTGAGGGTATCTAGCTCTCATTATGGGTGAAAAAAGAAACGATAGACCAGTAAACTGAACTGAACTGGTGAGTACGGTCCGGTTCTAAATCGGTTCTATTCGGTACTAGTTCTATTTTTTCCAAAATCAGTCAAAATCAGTCCAGTTCCTATTTTCTTTTTTCTAAAACCAGACTGAACTAGACCGGTTCATATAAATATAAATATATTTTAATTTTTTATATTATATAAAATATATTTTATTTATTTTTTATATTATATATTATTTTTATATATAATATATAATTATTTATAAATTAATCTTGTATTATATGCTAAATTACTAATTAAAATAACATTAAATTTTAAAATCCTATATAAATAATTATATATTATCACTATAGTCTTAGTTATACTAATATATTATCACTATATTATTATATGCGATAATATACATATAGTATATTATATATTCTATACATATAATATATTGAAAAAATCTGAGTGAACCAGGCCGGAATCGGTAAAACTGGAAGTATTGGTTTAGGGGTGTAATCGGTGTGGTATTGGTTCTTCAAATGTCAAAACTGGTGTATACTGGTTCAGTTATAAAATATGCCCAAAACCAGACCGAACCAGACTAGTTACACCCCTAGCTCTCATTGAATCTTCTCTCTCCCAAGTAGCTTCATGGAAATCGAGGATTGTTTCAAAGTACATTGACCAAAGGTATCTTTTGATTACTCAACTCCTAATCTTTCCAATCAACAATTTACATTGGCCATTCTTTATAGGATAGGTTATGTCGAAGCTAAATATGACTTGGGTCAACCACAACCACTCGCTGATCTCCAAATGTTTTCTTTAGGGAAGATATATGAAACACATCATGCATCCATTGCAATTCTACAGGTAAGCTTAATTGATAAGCTACTAGCCCAACTTTTTCCACAATCTCATAAGGTCCTACACATTGTGGACTCAATTTCCCTCTTTTGCCAAATAGAGCTACTCCTTTCATTTGTGATACCTTGACATATACCTATATAGCCTACTGAGAATTATAGATTTCTCCTCCTTCGGTCATCATAACTCTTTTGCCTATCCTGAGTACATGCATTCGTTTTCTTATTAACAAAACCAGTTCCCTAACTTCTTGCAAGAATTTGGGGTTAAGTATTTTCTTTTCTCCAATGTCATCCTCGTAAAACGGGGATCTACACTTCCTTCAATATTCCTTACTTCAATTTTGAATTCGTTGGAATTACTGAGTGTAATTGGTTCGATCCAATCGGTCTGGGAGGAAGATTTTGAACCTGACCAAACTTTTGGTCTAGTCTGGACTGGACCAATAAGGCCTTTGGACTAGACTAGACTGCTCTAGTTCAGACTGCTCTGGTTCAATTTGGTCAGTCTTATCAGGGTGTTTCAATTTGGGTCTTTTTTTTTTAAAGTTTTTGACAAAAAATTTATATAAGATAAAAAAATAATTAAGTGAATGATTTAATCTAAGTTGGCTAACTAAGTATATACTTAACTAATTAAGTGTTTTAATTAAGTAAAATAAATTAATAATATTAATATTATGTGTATTATCAATCATTAATAGTTAATATCCTATCATAAAAGTCTTAACTATTAGTATTTAATATAATCTAAGCATAAATAATTAAGTTAGAAGAAAACTACATAATTAATTGTTTTCAATTTATATAAATATTTTTAAAATTTATAAAATATCATATAAGAATACTTAAAAACTTAAATAATAAATTTGGTTGATCTAGTCCGGTCCGTGGTGAAAAAATCTCACCCCAAGACTTGAGCGAAAACCAAATTTCCCTACTTCCTTGGATTGAGATGATTGATTCCTTAATTGGTCTAATCTGGACCAACTGAAATCGATCTGTCCGATTGGTATTTTTGATCCGCATCAAAATTCTAATACCCCTAGTTAAAATTATTATCGTTATAATATGTATATAATATAAAATTAAACACGTAAGTTTTTTTCTAATAATGATATTTGCAATCCTAGAATGTGTAAGCCCAACACATTTGCTTTAAAAAAAGTGATTAAATATAATACCCATATAAACAAATTATTGTAATGGTGTATCTCATTTTTTTTAAAGGGAGTGCACGTGTAGAAGATACAAGCCCCAAAATCGAAGAGAAAAATTAGATAAACTGAAACTGATGAGACTAAGCTTAAAATTGGACCAATCAGTTTGGTTCAATTTGATCAAATCAATTCGCTCCGTTTTATGTTTTTTTAAGGAGAAATGATATTTGCAGTCATATGGTATGCAAATCTTATGCACTCATATTTAAAAAAAAAAAAAAAGAGATAAATGTGAGTCTCATGTAAAAATCATGTTTTTAAAATTATGGACCTAAATTTTTTTAAAGAATAATGTATAAGAAGGTATGGTTCAGTTAAATAGATGAGATGAAATAAAAGTTAAATAAAATATTATTAGAATATTATTTTTGTTTTAAAATTTTAAAAAATTCAATTATTTTATATAATTTATTTGAGAGTTTGAAAAAATTATAATGATTAAATGAGATGAGATCAATTGATTTATGAAAACAAACAAGTTCTTAGAGACTATCTATATATTTATTTATTTATTTATTTAATTTTTTTTCTTCTTCTTCTTCTTCCCTTCTTGAATAGAGAAAGGTAACAGTTAAGAGTATTGTTAATGGAATAGCTAAACGTAAAAAAAATCTTTAAATACGTAAAAAAACCATTACATTGGATTATCCAAAACTTTGCTACAATAGTTTTTAGTTCCAGTAAATCCAAAACTAAAAGCAAATTTGATTGATAATGCACATATATCAAATGCTTATTTTTTTATGACACTCTCTCTTCTCTCCATATACATCCACAAACATCTATATTATTTAATTAGAATATAATTACTAATTAACATATAATATGTAGAATAGTAAAATATGATAAATTAAAATAAATTAATAATTAAAATAAATTAAATTCTTTTAAATTATTAATTACTCATTACTATATAATAAATAAATAGATAATCTAATGTAGAGATTTGATATGAATAGTCAAAATCAAATTTATCTTATATTAATTTATTGCAATATAATAAAAAATAGCTATTATAATGTAGAGACTTATGTAAATGAAATAGTTAAAATTTAAATTCGTTTTTCATTCATCAAAAATATCCTTTATATATGCATAATCTATTAACAATGTCCTAATTATGTATCTTATACATTTCACTCTTTTTTCTAAGCTCATACTTTTCATTCTTTTTGCACAAGATCGCCTATATAGTTTCGCCTCAAATGATATTAACAATTTTAGATTTTGCATATTTTTTAATAAAAGGTGAATAAATTTGAAATATACATAAAAAAAAAAAATTATTTTTTTAATAATAACCCCCACTTTCTTAGAAAAAAGTATCAATAGCTCATACTTTTTTTTAGTGATGTTATCGTTCTGCTCAGGTTTGACCTGTGCCTGATAGTACAAAATGTAACTTTTTATTTTTTTTATTTTTTCTTTCTATATTTTTTAAACATTTAAAATTTTTTTAAAATAAATTTAAAAAATATACCAATATACTAATAGTTATTTTTTAATCATTAAATAAAATAATAAAAAATAAAAAAACAAATATAGGAACGGTAAAAATGAAAAAACAAACTATTCTATCATTTTTTAAATACCTTTTATGCACACTTTTAGCTATTTTAAAATCATTTAAATATGAGTAAGTCTATAGCCACCGGAAGAATTTCCCAAAAATGTATCCTGAATAGTGCATTTCAATTTTTTCATTTTTCTTTTCTTTTTTTTATACATTTTTTTAATTATCATAAATATTTTTTTAAAAAAATCACAATATTATTTAAAAACATTTTTTTATCACTAAGTCCAAAAAAAAAAAAAAATCTAAACACACATTTGGGACACACGTTCAATAGCTTTTAAGTTTGGATATTGGGTTGAGTTGAGTTGAGTTGAGTTAAATAATATATTATTAAAATATTAATTTTAAATATTATGAGTGTGTTAGAATTTGAAAAAGTGAAATTTTTTATAATATTTTATATAGAAATTTGAAAAAGTGTATAGAAATTTGAAAAAGGTGTAATAATGAGATGAAATGAGTTGGGATGGGTTTGGGTTGCAAACGGGGAGTGTTTCTGTTTAAATATATTTCTTGCCGATATCATCCACTACCTTAATTCTTCTCAAAGAAAGCTCATAACAGATCTCCAAGCCAGATTCATTTCCTGATATTCTCAAACAGTCACTTCTATTATATTGGTTCTTCTACTATTTTATTTTCCTTTTTCTTATTCTCCGACTCTTTTTAAAGCGTTTGCCTATTTATGAGGTAAGATTTTTTTTTCCTCCTGATTATCAGTTATCGGTTTTTTTTTTTCCTTGTACTTTTGAAAGCAGAATATCAAAATTCTTTGGTGGGTCTTTTTAACTGGTTTGTATTCCCTAAGCTTTTCTCCCACAGTGGGTATGGTTTTTCCTTTACAAGTTTTACAAATTTGACGGTTTTGTTTGCAATAATTTGTAGGGTTTAAGATCGCTGGGTAATATAGTTTTTTGCTGATTTATTTCATGGGGTGCGTTTGATCTCAACTGGGCGTCACTGGCTTTCACAGATAAGCTTTGGCTCCTTGAAAAGTTATATATTTATCTCCTTGGCTTTGTGAATATTGGTTTGGAAAGGACTGTGACGCTGAGGAGCTGTTTTTTGGTTATTGCAGGTTTCGGGCCTCAATCCTATCTGGTTAGTGTGTTTTTCTTCTCGTTGTAAATATTATACGTTGCATATTGTAATTTTTCCATTTTGCGTGGTTTGTGAATTTTCATTTTTGATACTTCGGATTCTTTACGGATTTAGTTCCGCTTACAAATTACATGCGCTTTATTGGTATATTTTATGCTTAAGAACGAATTCTTTCTTTTTTTTTTATTTTTTTGGGGGGGGGGGGGGGGGGGGGGGNGGTGAGATTTTGTGATCGTTTAAGTTAAAAAAAATCCATTTTAATGCGGGCTTTTTGAGCTATCTCTGCATGTGCACTTTGTGTTTTTATTCTCATTCGCCGGCGCTTGGGGGGTTGCATTTTGAGTGCTAGCTTGCGGTGTTTTGGGTTAACCTAAATTAGGGGCAAGTCTCTGAGAGAAAATAGTTTTGTCAAATTACTTGGTTCGAAAGAATGATTAGTTGAAGTTTGAGTCGCTCTTGTTTGTTACCTGCGATTTATTTTTTAAGAAATGAGTTTCTCTGTTTACTTCCATAGTCAACTAAAACTAGTTTAACTGGAAATCCCATAAATTTATTTTGATTGCAACTCAACATTTCCCTTTTGATATATTCTCGTGGATGCCACATTTTTATGATGGATTGACAGTCTTTTCTAAAACCAGATAGAGGCTATTTTTCTAAATTTGGGAAGAGGATGGTGTTTTGATGCTTTGAAAGAGAAGAAAAATGTGATGTGCCAACTAAGAAGATTTGGTTGCTTGAATTTTATGTGGATATTAAGATTGTGTCTCAATGGATTTTCCTCCCAGAATTTGAGGACGTGCCAACTGTGCTACACAGCATGCATTTTATCTACTTTTTAAGTTACGTTTGGCTCCCTTGATTTCAAGAGAATGTTTTGTGACCATCCCATGAATGGGGTTCTACTGGTGATTAGCTTCATTCAAAAGATCAAATAAATGTGTGGTGATATCAAACAACTACAATTTTCATTAAACCATAGCTAGCTTCTAGTTTTGCATACTTGTTCTTTCTGATCTATTTTGTTTGTAATGGACATGCTATGTTTGTGAGGAAGTATTGTTCCGAGGGTAGAGCTAGTTGGGTTCTTATTCAGATTGTTGAACTCCTTTTTAACAAAAATTCTCTGAACTCATCTTTTCGTTTACACTCAATATCTTGCTCATCCAAGCCTTTTGAGAAACAGGGACAATATTACACCCACCTCGTTTTCTACTAAAATTAGGATTTAGAATTCAGAAAGAAGTCACTAATTTTTTCTCCATACTCTCATTCTAATAAATATATATTACCATCGTTCAAGCCCTATTTGACTCTCCCCTGTAATCATAAAAATTAAAGTGAAATGGTTAATTACCTTAGCTTTTTTCAATACATCTGATTTACTTCCTATCTTTGGTTCTTACCTTGCTATTTCTTGAATTGAATTTTGTTCCTTTTATTTTTGGTTTGGTTTGGTTTTGTTTGACTTTTAGTTCTATCACTAGAAAAGAGAAAAAATGGTGCTTTGAAATTTGAAAAGGCGGCCTCTATCTTATTCCTTCTCTTGGTCCCAAAAATGTATTAACCACTGAATGCACGTATGATTTCTTTTATGTTTTAATGCTTCGTTTTTTTCCTTTTTCGTTTCCTTTTTTTTTATGTTAACCCTGCAATATAACCATACGACTTTGCATATCACACAGAAGGTATTTTCAATGTTTTTTCATAGGTAAATTAAAGTTTTATTGAATCAAGTAAATAGGCTAAGCCGTAGTACATAGGAAGTATTCAAAGAGAATACCTAGGTAATTTGAACTTAGAAGCTAGAAATGGATACAAGAAAAGCATGGAAGCTAGTCCAATTGAGGACAATAATAGAATCCCACTAGAATAAATTGTGGAGAAAGAGACATCTAGCGTCATCCAAAGAGCGTTCCCAATATTCAAACCTCTTGACCCCTCTTTTCCAGCCAAATACACCACATGACACATATAGGAATCATACTCCATGCTGTAGTAGTTTGGTGGTTACCCTGGATGCCTCTCCAACAAGCAAGAAGATCCACCATATGCCTGGGCATTAACCACGCAAGTCCGGTCCTTCTAAAAACTTCATCCCTTGTGGCCTTGGCCACCTCACATCCAGTTACAAGGTACTTTCAATGTTTACCATTACATCTATAGTTTTCAGATCTTTGTTTGGTTCTACCATTTGACACCAAAACTCATCCAGTGTAACTTGCAAAAATGTTATAAAATGAATATTTAGACTGGCTTCCACTTTGTAAAACCTTCTTGACTTGATTTTTACATTACTACATGATGGTTGGCAATCACAGATGCACAGGCTAGGACATTCAAACTGGGGATGAAGGTGTTTTATTATATAGAGAATACATAATAATGCGTGACCCTGGGTGAAATGGCAACGGATAGATATATGCTTTTATACTTTTATGTGTTTTAGGTAACATGACAGTGCAAAAGTTTTTAATGTTAACTGTGCCAACGCACAATGATTGACTGGAAATAGCACACTAAGGTGGTACTCTCTCTCTCTCCTCTCTTCCCTTTTTTCCTTTGCAATTTTGAGAATTCTGTAAACTTGCAAAACGGAGAAACTTATTCAATCCCAAAATTATTTTCACTTTTTTCTTCACCCAAAAAATAAGAAAATAATAAATAAAAAGGTCTGCAATTAGTTTATGACTGGAGCTTTCTTCCTTCCAACTAACTTGGGCCTTGAGAGACTCTTTTTTCAGTTTCTTTATTGAATATCCTTTTCATGCATAGATGACATGAAGAGCTATGCCATGAGAAGGCCTATAATATGGATCTTTTGATCTAAACTATCTGATAACTACAGTGGCATTGTATACCCTACTAATCGAATAAAATTCTATCAATCCTATGATTTATGTATTATTTAGGAAAAACTAAAGTGAACTTGCGTAAGGTTTAACAAAATTATGATGCATCTCTGGCACATAAGTTATAATCCTTGTATGTAGATCAGGCTATTGTAATGTTATTTCTTGTTCTTCTCAGTGATTTATTTTTCAACATCTTTTCCTGTTTCTATGAAAGTTGAAAATCTGGAAGTACATATTTTCATAGGTGTGTTAGTGCCTTCAGATGAATTGTCTTTCTCCTTTTTCCACTTGCTCTCCTGTTGCAACCTGCAGTGCCTTCTGTTTCTTATCCATATTGAAACTTAACTGTAGTTAAGCTTGCCGTAATACATGTAGTACATAAGATGGGATATATGTAGTACATAAGATGTGATATATGTGGTAATCTCTTTGTACTAAAGAGTAATCATGTTGGACATCAGAATATTTATCCGCACTTGAAAACAAAGACACTGTCATATGGAGTGTATGAATGGAAAGAGTAATAAGGCTACCATCCATTGTGCATGAAGTTGGTTATCTGAGACCAAAACATCCATAATAATTAGTTCTTCAAGGAAAATAATGTAAAAAGGATGAATTGAGGTCATTTAACACAAGATAAAGATATGAACAAATCTATATGTGAGATTGTTTATTTTCAGCTATGTAATTATAGATCTATGCCCTGTGAACTTGTAAAAACACTATCTAAAAATTATAGATCTAGAAAATTTTGTAACTTTTGACATGATTGGTTGCTATTTTATCAAAAATGGGAAGAATCATATGGTTTGGCATGTGTTTGGGATTGAACACTCTGTCCCTGGTTCCATTTGCTACATATTCTATTGCATGATGGGAATTGGCTCAATAGCTTTCTGGCCAATTTTATTGGTATTTATGTTTGGTTGTGTTTGGATGAAGAATTTTAAGAATTCTTACAAATTTCTAAAAGATGATAACCCGTATATTAAGGAATCCCCAAAGGGCAGATTCCAAAGAACCAAGGACACAAGGAATCGGCCTAGAGTTAGAATGTATTCCACCATTTGCCCATGTTATGCAAGCTATTTGCCCCATCCCTAAAGTAGTGCCTTGTTACTATTTATGGCTTCAGCACTAATGATGTCAGAAAGGTAAGCCATCCAGATTAGGCCTCCAGTCAACCTGCTTAAAACCATTCTTTCTTATAATTGTAAAATATGACTCCTAATCTGATTTTGAAGCTTACGGATAAAACCATCAACCACGACCTTCTCAATAGAATTGTTTCTCCTGTTTGAGTTGGCCAATCAATGGAAAAACTTTCTGCGCTGATCACCCGCTTTCAGTGAAAATGCCCTGGACTTTTGTTTTGCCTCCAACTTACCTCCCCTACTTATGTAGGCCACTCAGTCTCCTTATCTAGTATGTGCTTTTTTGTCTTAGTGAATGAAACTCTCTATAGTTTCTTTAATAGCCCACACAGCCTGCAGCAGGGAGAGCCAGTGTCTTCTTTGCTTTTTGCTGTAGTCATGCAAGCTCTCAACAGTGTTATTTGGGTTTTCTCTGATAGAGGGTTTCTCTCAGGGTTTTCTTTATGGGGAAGGAATGTTGGTAACATTGACGTATCATATCTTTTTTATGTTGACATTACCCTATTGTCCGTCCTTTGGGACAAATTCAAATCACCATCGCTGTGTGGTTGCACTGCTTTTATGCTTTGAAGAAGTCTCAGGATTAAAGGTTAATTTGGCAGGCATTCTTGGGTGTAAGTTGTCATCTGTACCTAGGAAATATATGGGCCTTCCTTTGGGGATACTTTCAAGGGCAAGGCATTTTGGGTTGTGGCTATACAGAAAGACTGAACAAATACTGTCTTTCTGGAAGAGGATTTCTATGTCTAAAGGTGGTTGTTATTTTGATTTATGATCTGCCTATGTATTTCATCTCCTTATTTCTGTTTCTAGCTAGCGTAACTAATCGCTTAGAAAAGCTGCAAAGAGACTTCTTTTGGGGTGGTTTAGAAGAAGAATTCAAATTTCACTTGGTACGTTGGACCAAAGTATCTTGTCCGATCCTTGTGAGTGGTGTGGGAAAAATGAATCAATTGTATTGATCTGATTGTAGCCTTTACACAGACTATATATGATTACATGGCTGATTCACAGAGCTAATTACAAAGAAATAAGATAGGAAACTTTCATTACTAAAACAGGTTTCTATATCAGTGGGATTCCTTAATGGTTATCCCCTAATCCTAGGGAAGTCAAAGATACAAATATATAGGTTTCCTAATATACCAAAGATTGGGGGAATCAATTATCTATTTTCCAACACTCCCCCTCAAGCTGGTGAATATACATCCTTCATCCCCAGCTTGAAGATAAGTCCTTGGTATGCTGTACTGCTAAGCCCCTTTGTGAGTACATCCGCGAGTTGGCCATTAATTGACACATATGGGGTACAAATTAATCCACTATCCAACTTCTCTTTTATAAAGTGTCTATCCACTTCAATGTGCTTTGTTCTATCATGTTGAACAGGATTGTGAGCAATGTTGATGGTTGACTTGTTGTCACAAAATAATTTCATTGGTCCTTCCCATCTGATTCTAAGGTCTTCCAGAATTATCTTGAGCCAAGTAATTCACACGCTCCTTGAGCCATCCCCCTAAATTCTATCTCAGCACTTGATCTAGCTACCACATTCAGCTTCCTACTCCTCCAGGTCACAAGATTGCCTCCAAGGAAAGTGCAATAACCTGTAGTAGACCTCCTATCAACGGGTGAGCCTGCATAATCAGCATCAGTGTATGTTTCAAGAATCAATTCAGCATTGCTTCTAAATAGAGTTCCCTTGCCCGGATTGACCTTTAGGTAATGTAGTACACAGTACACTGCTTGTAGGTGAACTTCTCTCGGGCTGTGCATAAATTGGCGAACCACATTCACGGCATATGCGATGTCTGGCCATGTGTGAGCAAGATATATAAGTTTTCCTACCAGTTTCTGGTACATTTCCTTGTCTACAGCTAGATCTTCATTTGCCTCTCCAAGTTTGTGGTTTGGCTAAATCGGTGTGGAGATGGGTCTACATGCCAACTTTCCTGTATCTCTCAGAAGATTAGTTACATATTTTTGTTGTGAAATAAAGGTGCCTTCTTTGGAATGAGCTACTTCAATTCCCAGAAAATAATCTAGTCTGCCAAGTTCTTCTATCTCAAATTCTCTGACAAGACACCTTCTCAAGGCTTCCTTCTCCTTCTCATCATTTCCTATCACAATTATGTCATCAACATATACCAAAAGAGCTGTGACTCCCCCTGCATCTGAGTGCTTAACAAAGAGTTTATGATCTCCTTGACTCTTTTTGTATTCAGTGGTAAGCATTACTTTGGTAAACCTTCCAAACCAAGCCCTTGGTGATTGTTTAAGACCATAAAGCTCTTTCTTCAATCTGCAAACTTTATTACTTTTCAGATTTCCCTTGAAGCCCGGAGGAACATCCATGTATATTTCTTCCTCCAACTCAATATGAAGAAAGACGTTTTTTACATCAAATTGCTCCAAGTACCAGTCAAAGTTAGCAGCTAGTGATAGCAGAACTCTTACCGTATTCATCTTAGCCACTAGAGCAAATGTTTCCTGATAGTCAACACCATAGGTCTGCATGTATCCTTTTGCCACTAGTCTAGCATTGTATCACTCCAAGGAACCATTTGACTTGTACTTCACTATAAACACCCACTTGCATCCCACAACTTTCTTCCCGGGTGGTAAATCTGCAATTTCCCATGCCTGATTTTTTCTTAGTTCCTGCATCTCTTCATTCATAACATTTCTCCAATTCTCATTAGATAATGCCTCAGATAAAGTATTAGGAATAGGAATGGTATTTATGCTGACTAGAAAACTCCTATGTGATTGTGAGAATTTTCTAAATGACACAAACTTTGATAAAGGGTACAATGGGTGTTTAGTGCATTCTCTTGTGCCTTTCCTTGTAGCAATAGGAAGATCATGATCATGAGTTGATGGAGGAGAAATGTTGGGACTTACCTCATTCTCAAGATCTGGAGTTGAAGCTTGAATTTGCTCAGGATTAGGGTCCGGATCACTTCATCTTGAGTAAACCTGCACAAATCTTCTAGAGTCACAAAATTCATCATTCTCTATCACAGTTTGAGATGGTTCAGCAGGTATGGAAGTGGATTGGACAGATTCATGGGCTGTGGAAGGGGATTGGACAGATTCAGGGGCTGAGTTTGAGGTTTGAGGAATTGAAGGATTCGATGGTAAGTCAAGTAAAAACCAATCTCTGTCCTTATCGTCAATGAATGACAAGAGCTCCCCTTGAAGATAAGGCTGAGTAAAGTATGATTGTTGCTTCTCAAAATTGACATCAATAGAAACAAAGAACTTCCTGGTAGGTGGATGATAACACTTGTACACCTTTTGGGTTGATGAATACCCCACAAAAATACACTTACTGCTCTTGGATCCAGTTTTCCTCTTTGATGGCTATGAATATGAACAAAGGCCGTGCAACCAAAAATTCATGGAATGAGATGATTTGTTATTCTTAGATCGGCATAAAACTGAGAAAGTGTCTCCATTGGTGTTTTAAATCCTAGCACCCTTGATGGCAGTTGGTCAATGGTGTATGTAGCTGTGAGTACAGCCTCCCCCCAATCAGTTTTTGGGACATTTTGATGGAAAAGGAAGGCTCGGGTTGTGGCTAGCAAATGACCGTTCTTCCTCTCAGGAATGCCATTTTGCTGTGGGGTATTAAAGTAGGAGGATTCATGGATAATACCTTCTCTTTGGAAGGAAGGAGACAAGATACGATTGGAATAATCCCTTGCATTATCAATCTAAATTTTTTGATGTTAACACCAAACTGGTTTTGAACCATGTTATGAAAATTTTAGAGCGCACTGCTTACATCAGATTTGGTTTTGAGGAGAAATCCAAGAGACTCTAGTGCAATCATCGATAAAAGAGGCAAACCATCATGAACCTGAAACATTTGGAACTGTGGAGGGTCCCCATATATCACTATGAATCAAAGCAAATGGAACTGAACTTCTCTCATTACTTGGGAAATAAAATAGGAAACTTTCCTTCCTAAAACAGGTTTCTATATCAGTGGGATTCCTTAATGGTTATCCCCTAATCCTAGGGAAGTCAAAGATACAAATATATAGGTTTCCTAATATACCAAAGATTGAGGGAATCAATTATCTATTTTCCAACAAGTGGATTAGGAGTTCAGAACTTGATTCACTTTGATCGTTTATCTTAGGGAAGTGGCTTTAGTGCTACCAAAATGAGAGGGAGGTCTTGTAGAGAATGACTGTAGACACTAATGTACAGATTTTCAGGTGTAGGAGGTGTTCTAATGAGGTCCAAGGGCCTTATGCGGTAGGATTATGGAAGAATATGAGAAGAAAAGCATGAAAAAATTTATCTAAGCATACTGCATTTGATGTGGGAGTGGTGCTAGGATCAGATTCTGGCGATCTGTGGTGCAGTATTGGAGCTATTAAAGAAGCTTGCCCGAAGGTAGAGGGTGGATTATGCCAAGGATGCTTCAGTGGTGGACCTTTTGAGACAGCTAGTGAACTATATCAGTGGAATGTTAGCTTCATCACAGCACCTCATGATTGGGAGGTGTGGTCTTTACTGCAGCTTTAATATGTTGATTTTTATTTTACCAATCAAAAATACGTTGTATTCCAGTAGTTTGAGAACAAAAGGTGAAGAAAAGCTGCTTTAGGCCCCTCCAAGAAAGGGAGGTTCAATATCTGTTCTTTCTATAATGTCCTTATCCTTCATGGTAACATCCTCTTTCCTTGGAAGAGAACATCGAAGACTAAGGCACCTCCATGAGCTGCCTTTTTTTATTGGTTAGCATCTCTCAAGAAGATTCTTAGCATAGACAATATGAGGGAAAGGCACATAGATGTGATTGAGTGGTGGTGCATGTGCAATAGGAGTGGGGAATCTCTAGCCCATCTTTACTACATTGTGAGGTGGCCAATGCTTTATGAAATGATTTCTTTAGCTGGGCTGGTTTGATTTGGGTCATGCCCAGAAGCATAATTGTGATGCCCTATATGATAAGTGGTAAGGGAACATGGTGTATGGGGATTCCACTTTGCTTGGGAATGAGAGTTCTTGCTCTTTATAATGGCTCTAATTGTATCATTGACTAGTCATTTTGGAGTATAGGTCATGTGGCTTGCGCTTTCCATTGGGGCCTTACAAATGGTATCGGAGTTATCCCAACTAGAAATGTAGGATTTTAGCTATGCCACCTATGATGGACTGGTATGACGAGAACATCGGGAATTTAAAGAAGGTTTTTGAGGAGGGGGGGGGGGGGGGATTGTGATATCCTGGATGATAAGTGATAAGGATAGGTAGTGTATGGGATCCCACATTACTTGGGAATGAGAAGTTCTTGCTCTTTATAATGGTTTCAATGGGGCTCCAATTATATCATTGACTAATCATATAGGAGTATAGACCATGTGGCTTGGGGCATTACAATAATAGACATTTTTAATGTCGGGAGAGGATTTGGCGGTGGTCCACAAATTTCAGCTATATGGATAATGGTACCTTTGTGTCTCATATGGTCTATTCGGAAAAAGAATGACAGTAATTTTGAGGAATGGGATGAGCCGATAAAGGAGCTCAGGACTTTCTTTTTCAATACTCTCCTCTATTCAGCATCCATTAATTTTAATAGTCTTACTCTCCAACCCATAAAAAAAAATATCCTTACTCTGCACGATTATCTTGTCTCTTTTCACATCTCGTTGTGCTTGGAATGTTCCTTTAACACTTTTTAATGAAATGACTTTTACTTGCAAAAACAAATTCAGGAATAATAAATTACATTATAATGTTACTTACAATGATGATGGTAATGGTGGTATTGTGCTGATATTAGCAATGACAGCATTGGTGTTGGCAACAGTGATTGTGGGTAGTTGGTGATGTTGCTGACAACGGTGCTGGTAGTGTCAGTGATGTTGGCAGCAATAATGATGGTGGAAATAATGGTAATGATGTTAAGAGTATTGGTTGATTATAAGAATGGTACTGTAGGATGAATTAGTACAGTAACAGCTTCCTCTTAAAATTTGAACTTGGGATTGGATACTTAAAAATCCCAAATAACAATCGTGTGACCCAACTAAGAAAAAGAGATATTCTGTATTACTGAATTAGAACCCTAAATAAAAATAACTCATCAAAACTCTGTTCAAGCAAAAGTTTAGTGAGCTACCATTCTCATGGCCATAAAGCGGTTGTGACCCAACCCACCAGGTAAGACAATGGGGGAAGGGGTGTGGTAGTAGGCATTATGTTATCAGATGTAAATCAATTCCATCTACATCTTGTGCGACACTTTATTTTTATAAAAATTTCAAACCCAAATAAACTAGGGTTTGGTCAACAGCTTACATTAAACTAACTCTCTTGTTAACTCTTTTGAGCATGAATACTAACAAGAATAGATATGTTTAGCTGGTTTTGAACAGTTAGGAGGAAGCTTCCTGAATCAAATGGACTACCATGCCATTTAGTACGTGATAGTTATTTTATGTAACCATTGTTTGATGCACTACCAGTAAGCCAAGGATTTGTTCTGACAACATCGGACGGGATTAACCCCCTGATTAGCTGATCTTACTAAATTGATCCGATGAACTGGGTTGTACCTGTTCCAAATTAACATGAGAAAAGAGCCAGGCAGCAGTAGGAGCCCTAAAGAAGAAAGGGGTAGGAGCATAGATATATTTAGCTGATTTTGAGCAGTATGTTTAACTTTTTCTGAATAAAATGGACTAGCATGCCTTACTTTTTTAGTACACTATTGTTTTATTTATGTGAACACTGTTTGATGCGCTTCTGATATATCTCACTAATGCTTAATTAAAAATGCCGTTTTCTCAGGTTCATTGATAAAATAGTCTCCAAAATCTTCCTTTGTTGATGACTTTGTCCTGATAGTTACATACACATCAAGATGAATCACCAGTATGGTGAAGAGCATGTAAGCCATTGATCCTGGGTGATTTTTTCATTCACTAAAATCGAATATAGATCTTAGACAAATAATCCTTATGCAGGATGAAGCAACTGTTGTGGGCTTTGAAGTTCCAAGATCACCTGATTCAAGTTACAACAATGTGTACCCTGGTAATGAAGATGAGGCTCGGGACCCCCCTCTTGTCCCTTCACATCTGCAGAACACCTTGCTTAGTTACCCAGCAAGCAGAGACACTACTGGAACTCTTCCATTGCCACAAAATGTGATTCTCAACCATCTTTACATTGAGAACAGGAATGTAAACAGGAATGCCCCACGATCTGTAGTGGCGCTTGGGTTCACTCATCGGTTCCGTCAAAAATATGTTACAGTTGTGGTTTACAAGCCAGTGCATAGAAGGGGCAATACCAGCACTTGACGTGCATATAGGAGAAATCATTAGGTTGGTTTATTTGACCCTGTTATGATGGGATTAATCATGATAGACCCGAATACAAACTTAGTCAGGAAGTATAATTAATTTCTTCGACTCAGTTTGGAGGAAATCATTATTACAGATGATGCACTAAATTTATTTTGCTGAAGATTTCTGGAGACTTGATTTATTGATGGTCAGAGGCTGGACTTGCTATATGCAGAGTTCTGGGTCCATATTCATTAAAGTTTTATTTTATAGCCATGGATTTCCGATTTAGTTAATGTCCACCATGACATCTGAGACTGTTTTTTATGTATGCTTCTGTGGTTGAGTAAGCTGGTCTAATTAGATGGGCATGCCTTTGCAGATGACAAAATTCATGGATGTCCGCTTTGGGTTATCTTTGTATCTAAGCCTGCAATCTCGCGGTTGCATCATAACTTAGGGAATAGGATAGGAGTGTCAGACACAAGCCTATTTATGCAAAAGATGATTTGATCATCTAGCTGAGGCATTAGTTTGACTATGAGTTTCTGATGACTCGTGTCAAGCTAGATTAACTCGAATAGGAATGGTGGCAAATGGGATAAGGCACAAAATTTTATTCTCATCTTGTCATTATAATTTTTTTAAATATTTACAATATATAATAAATAATTTAATTTTTTTAAATCTCAATTTAAGTTTTTTAAATTTTAAAATAATAATAATATTAAAAAATAATATTTTAAACTTTCATTTAAAATTTAAAATTCTAATCTTACTATCCAAACATACTCCAAGTGTAACAATTCAAAGGAGTGCTTCAAATTTCAAACTACACTCCCTAAAACATGAGCGGTGTTAAAGGAGTCTGGCACCAGAGAGAAATTTGTGTTCTCAAGTCTTTGCTAATACTTGCAGGTTGTGAGCAATTTTGTTCCAAAAAAAATTAAAACAAAGAAAAAAGAAAAAGTATGAAACTTGAGAAGCTCATAGAAAACCCATACACCATTGTCAAAGGGATGGACGACACATGAACCCAACAAAATGAGCACGTCACAAGCTTTTTTACTTGAGCCTTCTCATCAACTGAGATGACAAGAAAAAGTACCGACAATTGCGGTAGTGTGACAAAATTAATCTGCAGCGCTTGTCATTCCTCAAACACACGCAAACCTGCCAATAATGGTACTTCTTAATTATTAATAATGTTTGTCGGCAATCTGATCAAAACATGACAAGGTCTTATATTGAAACCTTATATACGTACGTACATATATATATATATATATATATATATATTCTGCTACGTTCAGTTTTATGTCCTTATACATTTTATTAATATTATTAATTAAATTAATTATTTTATATTAAATAAAATGATGCGTTATATTAATAAAATGAACTAAAAGTGCGTAAAATAATTACACGTATAACTTTTATATATTAAAAGTGCAAAAAGGATGTCTTGCATGATAAGCTATATATACATGATGACGAAGAAACGTGCTATTTTTCAAAAGATATATCAAGCTCATGTACAGCTCCTCTTGATTTCCTTCTCCACCGCAAGCCATCATGTGTTAATTATTTTGACCAAAATCCCTCAAGAATAAAACGCAAAAGAACTCTATGGGCTCGTGAAAGGGTAAGACGCACTATAATTATATAGTTTGTGTCTCCATCATCAGCTATAACTATAATTAATCTATCTACAATGTTAAGAGTAGGTGTTGTTTAATCTGATAATTCGGACTACTTTGTGGTCCATTCAGATGAAAGTACAGCGGTATTTTATTTTAATACGTAGGAAAAATGAAATTTTATGATATTGTTTGAAGAGTTCAATTAAACTTGAAGGAAACAGACACATCAAACTGATTGGCCGATGTTTGACTTCCACTTAAGTTGCAAAATAATAATAATAATAATAATATATTAGAAAAAATTTTACTCATTATATTCAAATGACTTAATTTGTACACATCATATACATAATTTTTTAATTTTTAATTTTTTTCTCTTACCAAATATCTGATGTATAGATGATGAGTAGAAGAACTCAATTAATTTAAAAAGAATAAAACTAATAATATTTGTAAAAACATAATATAAATAAAAATAAATATAATTTGTAGAAATAATGAGTAGCAAAACTCATGTTGCAGTTTGGCCAGTATAATTGAAAGTACTGCAGAGACAAAACTGCAGATTAATTTGTCCCCTCGATCCCCCCTGGTCCCTCTCAAAAGCATTATTTTAAAGCGTTTATAATATATATTACTTATTTGAAAGTTAGCGTTTGTCTTCTCGGTGCATCAAGAAGACAAACCGCACGCTAAAACAAAGACTAAATGAGAATAAATATGGTACGTAAGACGACGTAGCAGCACATGAGCAAGACGGTCGAGCGAGGAGACTAATTTCATTACATTGGTATGTGAAACTGCTCAAGTTAGTGTATTCATCAAAGGAAACAACATGCACTGCATGCTAGCTATTTACAGCTATTAATGGTCATGTTAATTAGTTTTTAACTGACCCTTCTTGATCCTATGTGATCTTTAACGTCGGAACAGAACCAAATCAATTTGAAACTAGAAAAATTATTTGTACCCACTTACAGCTAGAAGGAAAAAAGAAAAGAAAAGTAAACATAGTAAAGTCATGGCTCTTTAATTGATCAGGGCCATCAGCTACGAACATGTACGAAGAAAAAAATCATTAGTGGAGTACTTATAATTAAATTAAAATGTATGATCAGAACCTTAATTTTGTAGTAATTATAATCAGTACACTCGATCGTTTTCTTCCCGATCAGATATATATATATATATATATATATGTTTTTATAAGCGCGGATAATACCTATATATATTGCAAATTCACATCCTCATTCCTCGGTAGAATTTCCTGTTAACGTTATATATTCTTAATTATGATTTGAGCTAAATTTCGTAATCATGTGAGAATGGCGAGGCCGTAATCAAGCAACATCTTAGGGACCATGCATCTAATTAATTAAAAGGGTTATCTGATCCTTGGGATATACGATGAGGCTTTTTCCTGTTTATAACATATCCTAAAACGCGGCAAATGGTCTGATTTTCTGATTAATGTTTTTAATTAATATTGCTTAACCATTGGGAGTCCCATTGGCTCTTTCAACTTGCACAATGTCAACGGTTATCACAGTATAAATACCGTGCAAATGACACCCATGCAATATCAACACCAGTAGTTATAGTTCCATAATCCCATCTCTCCTGCAAGCTCTTTCGGAGTGTGATCCAATGGCAGAAAATGAACAATCCCCAGGAAGCTCCATGCATGGAGTGACAGGTAGAGAACAAAGCTTTGCCTTTTCAGTTGCTTCACCCATTGTCCCAACCGACCCAACTGCAAAATTTGCTTTACCTGTTGATTCTGAGCACAAGGCCAAGGTTTTCAAGCTCTTCTCCTTTGCCAATCCTCATATGAGAACCTTTCACCTTTCTTGGATTTCCTTCTTTACTTGTTTTGTCTCCACGTTTGCCGCCGCTCCCCTTGTTCCCATCATTCGCGATAACCTCAACCTAACCAAGCGAGACATTGGTAATGCTGGAGTTGCCTCTGTCTCGGGAAGCATCTTCTCTAGGCTTGTAATGGGTGCAGTTTGTGACCTCTTAGGGCCACGATACGGGTGCGCATTTCTCATTATGCTTTCAGCTCCAACTGTTTTCTGCATGTCGTTTGTGTCGAATGCTGGAGGCTACATAGCTGTCCGGTTCATGATTGGATTTTCTCTCGCAACGTTCGTGTCGTGCCAATACTGGATGAGCACCATGTTCAACAGCAAGATTATTGGGCTCGTCAATGGCACTGCTGCCGGGTGGGGCAACATGGGTGGAGGTGCAACTCAATTGATAATGCCTCTACTTTACGACATAATTCGGCGTACTGGTTCCACTCCCTTCACTGCCTGGAGGATAGCCTTCTTCATTCCCGGTTGGCTTCATGTGATTATGGGAATCTTGGTGTTGACCTTGGGCCAAGACTTGCCTGATGGAAACCTCAGTACCTTACAGAAGAAGGGTGATGTTGCCAAAGATAAATTCTCCAGGGTCAGTTTTCTTGAACTCTTTTATCTCTTTTATTTTTTGTCTTTCGAAGAGTCGAGGAATATTTCAACTGATTTTCTTTTATGAATCAGGTGTTGTGGTATGCGATCACGAACTATAGGACATGGATTTTTGTTCTCCTCTATGGCTACTCCATGGGAGTTGAATTGAGCATAGATAATGTCATCGCTGAATATTTCTATGATAGGTTAGCTACTATATATAGCTACTTAATTCCTCCTCTGCATTAATCCTCACAATATATTATACATCCTAACCCTACGTTGGCTATATGACAGGTTTGATCTTAAGCTTCACACTGCCGGAATCATTGCAGCCATCTTTGGAATGGCCAACTTCCTTGCTCGTCCCTTTGGTGGTTTCGCCTCTGATTTTACAGCTAGATATTTTGGCATGAGGGGCCGGCTTTGGACCCTCTGGATCCTCCAAACTCTAGGAGGTGTCTTCTGCATCTGGCTTGGCCGTGCCAATTCTCTCCCAGTTGCCATCTTGGCTATGATTCTTTTCTCTATTGGAGCTCAAGCTGCATGTGGAGCAACTTTTGGGATCATACCCTTCATTTCTAGGCGATCTCTGGGTATCATATCAGGCCTAACTGGGGCTGGTGGGAACTTTGGCTCCGGGTTGACACAACTAGTTTTCTTCACAAGCTCAACATTCTCGACTGCAACAGGTCTTTCTTTGATGGGGGTCATGATTATGTGTTGCACTCTTCCTGTGACATTGGTTCACTTCCCGCAGTGGGGCAGCATGTTCGTTCCACCTTCAAAAGACAAGGTGAAGTCTACCGAAGAATTCTATTACGCATCAGAGTGGAATGAGGTTGAGAAGCAGAAGGGTTTGCACCAGCAAAGTCTCAAATTCGCAGAGAACAGCCGGTCAGAGCGTGGAAAGCGTGTTGGCTCAGCTCCAACTCCACCAGATTCAACACCGACCCATGTTCAGTACCCATAAGGGAAGAAGATCAAAGTGATGATGATAGTGAAAGTTATGAGCGACCAGTAATAAGAACAAAGGCTGTCTTACAGGTCTGAGTGTGTCTCTGAAAAGATTCATAGTCATTCAGATGAAGCAGGAGCTTATCTTTATAGATAGATATCTGAAGAGATTCATGTGGAATCGTTTATTGGAATTTGTATACAAATGTAATATGCACTTATCTGTCCTTTGTTAATGCATGGCATGCATCTATCTTGTGACGCCCCCAAATTCCGCTTGGGATTGAACGGACATTTGAAGCGTCGAGACATGCAACACAAGATTACCTGCCCCGTTCATGACATATAAGATGCAATGTTCCTAACATGCATCTAGCATTATGCAATATTCGCAGCGGATAATCTTTTTCTTTAGCAATACTATGCACCAAACTAAATATATCCCAAAAACTTGAAATATAATTCATACATAAAGGCATACTAAAAAGCCGTGATCATCACACTAGTCCAAAATGGTTGTGATCAAAAGAATACTTGAGATACAACTCCAAAAGTACAAGTATTAACCTAAGTTAAATACTATACCATCATCAACATCGCACCGTGGCCTAGTCGACCGTATTCAGTTGGTCAGATTCCAATTCTCCTTTGGGTCCTGTAACAAGATCTACCATTCGGGGGAATGGTAGTTGGGACTACCACAGTGAGATTTGATTACAAATCTCAGTAAGTTAACATAAAACTCACACACAGGTTAAAAATGCATGCATGGCAGTAAAAGCATAAATGCATAATTATAGTCATACATAAACATAGTATAACTTGACATATAGCATGACTTAACCAGAACTTAAGCGTGAACTGAACTTGACTTAACATGGCATAAACTTAAGCTTAAAACATAACATGAACAAACAACATAACATGAACGTGAAACATAACATGGACTTGAAATATAGCATGAACGTAAACCTGCATAACATAAATAAGAACTTGAAAATAACATAAACTTGAACATAACATGTACGTGAGTATAACATAACATGGACTTGATCTAAAACTTGACTTATCATGTATTTGATCTGAAACTGGACTTAACATAGACTTGGAATCTTATTCAATTGTCTTGATTAATAACGTGCGTTAATACGTACTCCACAGTTGTTGTGGTCCCACGTATTCAAGTAACATAAAACATAATACGTACTCCACAGTTGTTGTGGCCCCACGTATTCTACATGTCACAATTGCTGTGTCTCATGTAGTGTATGCTCCACAGTTGTTGTGGCCCCATACTTCATGCTCCACAGTTGTTGTGGCCCCATGAATACACATAACATAAAATATAATACGTACTCCACAGTTGTTGTGGCCCCACGTATTCTACATGTCACAATTGCTGTGTCTCATGTAGTGTATGCTCCACAGTTGTTGTGGCCCCATACTTTATGTAACATAAAATATAATACGTACTCCACAGTTGTTGTGGCCCCACGCATTATAAGTAACATAAATATAATACGTACTCCACAGTTGTTGTGGCCCCACGCATTATAAGTAACATAAATATAATACGTACTCCACAGTTGTTGTGGCCCCACGCATTATAAGTAACATAAATATAATACGTACTCCACAGTTGTTGTGGCCCCACGCATTATAGTAACATAAAATATAATACGTACTCCACAGTTGTTGTGGCCCCACGCATTATAAGTAACATAAATATAATACGTACTCCACAGTTGTTGTGGCCCCACGCATTATAAGTAACATAAATATAATACGTACTCCACAGTTGTTGTGGCCCCACGCATTATAAGTAACATAAGATATAATACGTACTCCACAGTTGTTGTGGCCCCACGCATTATAAGTAACATAAATATAATACGTACTCCACAGTTGTTGTGGCCCCACGCATTATAAGTAACATAAAATATAATACGTACTCCACAGTTGTTGTGGCCCCACGCATTATAAGTAACATAAATATAATACGTACTCCACAGTTGTTGTGGCCCCACGCATTATAAGTAACATAAAATATAATACGTACTCCACAGTTGTTGTGGCCCCACGCATTATACGTAACATAAAATATAATACGTACTCCACAGTTGTTGTGGCCCCACGCATTATAAGTAACATAAATATAATACGTACTCCACAGTTGTTGTGGCCCCACGCATTATAAGTAACATAAATATAATACGTACTCCACAGTTGTTGTGGCCCCACGCATTATAAGTAACATAAATATAATACGTACTCCACAGTTGTTGTGGCCCCACGCATTATAAGTAACATAAATATAATACGTACTCCACAGTTGTTGTGGCCCCACGCATTATAAGTAACATAAATATAATACGTACTCCACAGTTGTTGTGGCCCCACGCATTATAAGTAACATAAATATAATACGTACTCCACAGTTGTTGTGGCCCCACGATTATACGTAACATAACATGTCTTATCTTTCTTAATGCATGAGATATTATTTAATATCATATACTTTTCTAACATGGCGTATACTTGTAAATGGCACAATATGATTTAATCATAAACATTTCAAGGCATACATGTATCAGATGACATACTTAACATGGCATAAACGATAACATACATACATAAATTGTAGTTCTCTTACCCATCACACATACACAATAAACTGATAGTAAGTTAGAGGCTAACTTACCTCGATCGTCGCGTTCTATGAGAATAGAGCGCGAAACACGAGGAACTGCACAACAGCTGGAAGAGGAACACTCAAGTCCTTAAGATTTTCAATTCTGAACTCAATTGCCATATTGTGAGCACTTGCAACACTACGGGCAACGTGAGGTTTCACTATACTCGAAAGAGATAATTTGACTTCAGAAAACCTTTGCACTAAAACAAGTTCATTAAAATTATCAATAATAACCAACAAACAATTCCTTTCTCAATCCATATACTCTTAGCCATAGTCAACCACAAGATGACACCAGTCACCCCAGACTATAATCCATAACACCACTGCTTCGGGACACTGTCATACAGTTTCCCAACACTACACCATACGCTCCACACTTCTCTGCTACGCCATCCAACCCTTCGTGACACGCCATCCGGTGTATCACGACTTAGTACAGAGTACACTCACGTGAACTCTCTTCCATTCACACTACAAAACCCATCACTGCGATACACGTCTCACGGTGCATCGCTACGCGACACGGAGTACGCGCTACGCGTACTTCCTTCGCTACAACACTCATCAACACGATGCACATCACACGATGCATCGCCATACCACACGGAGTACACTACATGCGTACTCCCTTCCTTCTACGACCCACATCACTACAGCGCATGTCGCGCGGCGCGTCGCTGCATTACACAGAATACGCTACACGCGTATTCTCTTCACACAACCCGCCGTATCACATCTACGGCATCCATCTCACGCCTATACTTCACAGCACAGTCCACAAAACTACAAAATCAAGCCTAACACTTCACAACCACACTTCGTTTCACAACTACGCAGCGAACTCCACAAACACTAACTACACAGTCTACAGCCAACCAAATCAACTATGTTAAACATAAATAACTAAAGATAGAGGGTTAAGACGAGAGAGATGTGATTGCTGTCGGGAAAGAATCCAAAACTGATAATTTTAGCGGGCTGTTACATATCTGGTGTGAAATTTTCTGCAAATGGCTTTCGATGATTGGTTGAATTGCAAACCATTCTGATATATATTTATAGTTCTCAATTATTAATTAGCTTAGTCTCAGAGTTTGACTTGTCACTGTTTGGAGTCTTTATTTTCCAGTTTCTAAATAATATACTCCCTTTCCTATCACACAATATTAATTGTTTAATTGAAAATTAATTAGTAATTACCTGATCAATTTTAATAACAATTAAAACGAATACCAAGTCATTCATATTAATTTCAAATTAGGCGGGTCCTTTGATTTTACAGCGTTATATTTTTACTCAACAGATTTTTAATTTTATCATTTTAATCTTTAGATATTAATTTTTTTTTATTGGTTCTAGATATCCAAGAACAATGTCCTGATTAATCCCAGGGGTGTATAAGCGTGGCCCTCGGTAAAGAGTTTCTCGTAAGTGCTCCTCTGATAATTCAAAAAGAAAATCCCTCAGTCTAATGGCATCTAGAGATTGTTTATTACATCCAAGAGAATTTGAACCTTAGACCTGAGAAAGCATACCCCCAAGTCCAAAGCCTGTATTAATACTTGAGCCAACCCCTAGGGGTTTTTAATTTTTTGTTTCAATTAAGAACCCCAAGAAATTTTAGTAAGCAAGAAAATAAATGATAAAATTAAAAACTAGAATAACAAAAAACAAAATAACAATGTCAGTCTTACAAAGAATTAAATTTTCAGTGAAATAAAAACTCTCTTAGATGACATAACGAAGTTTTTGTTGCTAAATTTTCAGAGAAAAAACAGTTTTCATAACAAAATAAAAAAAGAAATTCATCTCTTAAGACTAGGGACCAAACTCTAACTACAACAAAAGTAGTCTTTTGGGATGAATATTTTTGTCCCAAAAGACGGTGATTTCATCCCAAAATATATATTGGGATGAAAAAAGAATCGTCCAAAGGTCATTCCAATGACAATGTTTCAAAAGATATTTTAGCACAAAAATCATAATTTCATCCAAAAAAATATTTTGTAGAACGAATTTGAAGAAAACCATTCGAACACGTTTGAATGAAATATGGCACGATTGAATTTTGTTCCAAAATCACGTTTGAAATGGTTCAAGTTTGTCGTTCAAACGTCTAATATTTTCAAACACTGCATTCATGAGTGGTCAATTGATACCAAAATACGTTCAAACAAATAGACATGAGGAAACATTCAAACAAACAATGTAATGGTCAAACAGTAAAATATGTTTGACTGTATTGAGTTAGCTGTTCGATCGATGCATGCAGAGATTGAATGATTTGTAATGTAAAACTGTTTGAAAGGTCTCAAGTACCATTCAAACAATACGAAAATAAATTGAATTATATACCATATCAATTTTTGAATGCTTTAATAATAATGTTTGAATGGTTTTTAGTCATTCGAATGGTGGATATTCTTTTTAAACCCAATAATAAAAAACCAAATAAACATTCATAATATTGAAAGAACACATTACAATTTATTCAATACTCACAAAAGTAATCAAATAAGTGCAAACTAAATAAATAAAATAGTACTAGCATTCTTTGTACAGAAATAGATCCCAAAATCTATACATGTAATGTAAATTAGTTGCTTGGAGGCCTGAATTGTTGCATAAGCATATGCATTTAGAGTTGCATCTCTCTTGAATTGTTCTTGTTGTTTCAAGCGCATCTCCATGTCTGCTTGTTTCATCAATTGAGCCTCTAACTCATGTTACCTTGCAGTCAATTCTTCAATCTTGAAATTTGTATTCTCTAACGCTATAGAGGTCTTAGCTAGAGGCAAACCTGGATGAAGAGGAAGAGACAAAAGGCTTTATACAGCAATCAAAACCCCTCAAATATCCTAAATGTTGACCTAGAACTTGTGTAAAAATTTCAACATTCCTTGTTGAATTTTGATTTGACGCAGATTCAACACGTAGGATAACCATTTTATCTTATACATAAGAGAAAGAATTAATATGGTCATAAATATTCTAATATGTTTAATTAAAACATATTATAATACTTATATAATTTTCACGAGGATATGTTTAATTAAAACAGATTATAATACTTACATAATTTTTATAGGAATAGGAATAACCAAATAAGTTCACTCTCTATTACGATCAGTATGTCATGTAGAATATAATTTTGTCAAATCATAATTGGCATCTGACTCTTACTACAAGAGATATTTGTTAAGATATAAAATCATTATAATTCCTCCAAATAATTAACTATATACAATAAAAAAAAATAGCAATACCAATTTTTTAGAGAGGCGATAGAAAGATCTTGAATTTACATGATGATGAATCTTCAATTTCGATCTATATGCTTTGTTTATAGAACTTCACTCCTGCATAGAAGTTGAAAATATTAGAAAGTGAAATAACAAATAGGATAGCTAAAAGAATTCATATAATTATACCTCATATGATGGATCCTCAAACATGTCACAAAGTTTTTTCCACTAGAAAGGTCGAACATCATGAAAAGGATGCTGGCGTACATCTTTCTTATTCTCAAACTTATTATAATGCTTATGACATCTCACCTTATATTTACGGAATGCATTACATGTAAGCTCATACAAATTCTTACACTCCTCTCTCCGACCAAAATTTAGTTTGAAGTCATCCTTGAGAAAAAATTATACACAAATATATTATGATTTAGAATATTCTAAATTTTGCATACATATTAAATTATATTAATATAAATCAATTATTTAAACATTGCCAAATAATTCTTCTTGATAAGCTCTTTCATATCTTGGGAGACTTTCTGTCATAAACTTATTGTCAAACGTGCATAAGTTTGTGTAAGAGCACCTACATACGATACAAGTCAAGCTACTAGTTGTCCTTAGCCTCCGGTATGTTCGTTAGGAATGTTAACCTTGATCTTACCCACTTTACGATGTTTTTCCACCATCATACCTCTAGTAGTGCCTCGACCATAATAAGATTGTACTGTTAACTCTATAAAATATAACGTTGCAGAAACAAAGTAAATAATGGGTAGAAACTATATAATATGTCCATTTTATGACCTTAATTGATAAATTTTATGACTATTAGATTTTTACCTTATTTTATAGAGTCAATCTTTAGTGGTGAGTCAAACTGAGAATTAGGAACAAATGGAGATGGGATGTGAACTTCCTTCCTCTTCGGATGTGGCATAATTTCGAAACACTGATGCATTGATCATTAAGCAAAATATTTGTCATCAAGTATAATGTGAACACATAACTGGTCAACCATGCTCTGTATGAGTTTCATTTGACCAATCGCCCTCATCATCTGTAAATATTTCAGATGACTCAACATTTTGCTCAGCTGTTGCACCAACAATTTTAGCCTCAATATATTCTCTATGTAATGGAATCATCTTATATTGGCTCAAATCAACAAACAAATTAAAGATGAATTAACTCTCTTGGTATGCTTCTTAGTAGAGGGATCATCTTTTTCTTCATTAAGTCCTTTCACCTCAAAGATAACATCATATATATTTCTTGGAGAACTCACCATTGATTTCCTAACTTTGGATCATCTAAGTAGAATACTTGAGATGCTTGAGAAGCTAAAATAAAAGGATTATCTTCATACCATTTTTTTGATGTATTAATAGTAAAAAAATATTCATCATCGCGGACTTTAGTTCGAGAATTGCTTGAATCCCACCAATCACACTTAAACAAATACACCACAAGCTCCCTTAACTATTTCATTCCAATTATATCGACAATAATTCCATAGAAATCAAAGTTTTCTCCTTCATGACTTCCTTCGACTAGGACACCACTATTTTGTATTTTTCTATAGCATTCTCAATCTATTGTATGATATCTACTTACCTGAGAAATACATGCAGAATATCAAGTAGCGCATCTTGAGGGGCCACACATTGAGTAAAGCATCTATAATGTCATTACCCATTGTTCAAACCATCTTGGGAACTCCTTTTCATGTTTCTGGTTTATATAATTTACTCCTAGTTCCTTGAACACGTTAATATGATCACTAAAATTAATGATTACCACAAATATTTTATAAAATATTCTTAGAAAATTTTTAAAGTTAATCACAATATTAATTAACAAAAAATTACAACTTACTTCAAGTGGCTCTTTATCTTAGGGCAATTGTTCAGCATGTACTACTGAGTTTTCTTGAACTCTCTTCTACACAAATTATAACCACGCGCTACACCAAATGGACATACTTGTTGGGAAAACATCGAAAAACCATTTTGTCTTTTTGCTTGGTCAACATCAAAGTTTATTTTTGGCCCATCAAACTTATTGTCAAATTCGTGGAAGTATTTGGAATAGAAGGTATGCCAATCATTGTCAATATATGTTTCTGTAATCGATCCTTTTGGACGTGCCTTGTTACCCACTATGTGTTTTAACTTCTCATGGAATCATTCAATGGGATACATCCATCTATATTAGATTGGTCCTACAAGTCGAGGCTTAAGTGGAAAATGAATGTCTAGGTGAACTATGATGTGAAAGAATGACGGTGGGTAAATACTATCTAGTTTACACAATATTATAGCAATTTTCCGTTCCATACTATCCAAATCTTCTACATTTAATGTCCTAGCACATAAGGCTGTAAAAAATGCACCCAATTCAATTAAAGCCATGCGCACGTCTCTGGTCTAGTACCCACGAATACCAACAGGCAAGATACGTTATAAAAATACATGACAATCAAGACATTTTAATCCAGTCATTTGTTCACTTATATCTTGTTAGATTTGAGGCATAACCTTTCGGTAATTTAATCTTCATTATTCACTTACAAAATGTAGCTATTTCTTTATTTGACAATGTATACCACCCAATTGGCATGTAGGTAGACGTACCATTTTGTCTTAATTGAAACCCCTAAATCAATTAAGTGTTTCGGATCGTAGGTGCATAAAAAAACCGTAGTATCTGTAAACCAGACTGAACCAGTCCAGTATCAAGTTTAGTTCGGTCCGATACCAGTTTTATTTTTCTTAAAACTGGTTAAAATTAGTTCGTTTCCAGTTTTTCTTTTTCTAAAATTGGACAGGACCAATTTATATATATTTTTTAATTTTTTGTATTGTATATAATTTTTATATATAATATATAATTATATATAACATAGTTTTGTATTATATTATAAATTACTAATTAATATATAATTAAAATTTAAAATTTTATATCACCATAATTTATTATATTAATACTATATCACTATATATATATATATATATAATATAGTATATAGTATATTAAAATCGAAAAACCAGATCGGAACTGGTAAAATCAGAAGAACCAATTTAGGGGGATAATCGGTACAAAATAGGTTCTTGAAAATGCAAAACCGATTCATGTCGATTGGGTCCCAAATTTTATCTAAAACCGAATCAAACCATATCGGTTACACCCCTATTTCGGATTGAGACCCTAAAACTAATTTAGGGTTCCCAATCCAGAAACCCTAAAAAAAATTCCATCAAAGAATTGGTGGAAACATAGTGAGCTGACACACAATCAACGATTCAACAATCAAGATTCAAACACATGCATAATTACAAACCACAGCACACAATTCAAATCTCTAATCCAAAACTCAACAAAGATCAAATGGGAGAAAAATAATCGACAAGGTTCGATTCTTACCTTTGATGTAGAAAAGCAGATGGATGGTAACGGCAACGACAAACGGCTATGGAGATGAGAGGCTAAGTCACAGAGAGAGAGAGAGAGAGAGAGAGAGAGAGAGAGAGAGAGAGAGAGAGAGAGAGAGAAGGGTGAGAGTCTGAAGAATGCGGGTTTCTTAACCCCCATACGAAATAGCGTTGTTTTGTTTATGACAAAACAATGCCGTTTTGTATTGGGGATATGACACCCTCAACCCCGTTTGGGATTGAACGGTGACTGAAGTGTCAGGATATGTAACACAAGGCTACATACTCCTTATACATGATAGTTAAGATGCAATACACCTATTGATATCTAACAGTATGTAGTATATCGCAATGGAAGTTTTTTTTTTTTTTTGAAATAGACTTCAATTCAATAATGATGGAAGTTACAGTTGTGACTGATAAATACAGGAACAAAATCCTAATTACAAGCAAACTACTCATCTGTTGTAAGCTTTCCCACCCACAAATTTCTTTATGACAGACATTATCTAAACTTCAATAAACTCTCCAGTGACAAGACCTTCTGAGATGCTAGAATTTGTATCAACAGAGATGTCCATCTCGGCTTGTCTAAAAAAAAACACACATCCAACCCCCCCTCCAAAAGAGGAGAGAGACACCAACCCTCACCCTCCCAAGGAGGAGCAAGAAAAACCCTCCTCTTCCAAAGGAGGAGAGGGAGAGACTTGCTATGGACCACAGGTCTAATAGCCTATTTCTATTTATTTTTACCTAAATACAAAAAAAACAACATTACAATATTTAAAAACATTATAAAACACAGTGGCTCTCCAACCAGTTGTCAGTTATGATGGACTCTTCCCATTTTTTCTGTTTTTCCAGCCCATGCCGCACCATTCACTTTCTACCCATCCTTTTCTATCCTTCACAAACCCATGTTTCCTGCACATACTCCTACATATCCAGCTCTTGCGTGCCTCCCTCCACCTTCTCATGTCCCTCCATGCGTGTCTCCCCCTATATTTCTCGACTTTTTGTTACGTGCATTGTAAGACCAACACCACTGTGGTTGTTCTACTTAGGTCAAATAAACAAGACCGATATCATGTTATCGAAGCAACTAAATCCCAAATAGAAAATTTCATAATAACCATCAAAAGGTTTAATTGTTCTCCAGAATAAACTCCCAAAACATGAGACCATCACAAAATTGTTATCAAGACAAATCATCCATCAATAGGGTCCCCTTGACAAAAGTCTTTCAGTAAGGCTGATCCTACTTGGCCTTGTCCTGATTCATAATCCTCATCAATTGCTCAAAAAGTTGCAATACCTTAGTGATGAATTGGTCGGCAGCTTCCAATCTCTCTGTTGCCCAGATGACTAACACAAGATGGGGGGTGAATTTGGTTATATTTAAAAATTAAAAATTAAATACACAATATAAAATATGAAGCAGCAATAAAATATAAAGAGTATAAGAGTAAGAGAGAAGTAAAGTCAATATGTTAACGCGGTTTGGCCCCACTGCCTACGTCCTTTGCTCAAGCTACCCCTTGAGGATCCCCAAATTCACTATTCAATCTCCTTCAGATGGAGATAGAAACCTATTACACTTTTGAACAACACCGCTACAAAGGATCCGTGTAGAACACCCTCTACACTTGCAATCATCTTATACGTGGTGATTCAACTATTCCCTGTGTAGAATACTTTCTATACGCACAAGGGTTATAAACATCCTTTTACTGATATAAGAGCTGATAGTAGGTAGGTTATCAGAAAACACTCCTCAATGAGTGAAATAAGAACAATACAGGGCAAACTATATCTCTCTCAAAATGAACAAGGTTTAAGAATCAATGCTTAGAGAAGAGAGAATGAAAGTTTTGAATAAATGTTGTATGCTCTTGGTGTTGTAAATTTGAAGCACTCAAATGATCTATTTATAGATATATGAGACTTCATATTCAAATTTAAAAAGATTCACATGTCAAAGATAACATCATTCACTTTTTAAAAAATTCAAATAAAAGTTTCTTCTTTTTCATTTGTCAAAGACAACAACATCATTCACTTTTCAAAAATTTCAAACCTAATCTTTTTACTTTTCGCATATGACAAAAGGAGTACACTTTATTTTTCAAAATTTTCAAACAAAATCATCTACCTTTTACATAAGTAAAAAAAGAGCATCAATTAATTTTGAAAATATTCAGATAAAGCATGCACATGTGAAAGATCAATTGATCATCTTTCATATTTTCAAAATTTTCAAATAAAATCATATACTTTTTGCATAAGTCAAAAAGAGTATCAATCACTTTTAAAAATATTCAAATAAAGCATGCACATGTGGAAGATAACAATCAATCATTTTTAACATTTTTAAAATTCAAACCTTTAATCATGTTATGCACATGTGAAAAATGACAATCAATCATCTTTCAAATTTTCAAATTCAATTTTCAAAATATTCATGCACATGTGGAAAATATATTTTAATGCTTTATGATAAAATATTAATGTAGAACCTTAATCCTAATTTCAAATTTTTAAGAGATTTACAACATTACTCTATGAGTTTTAATGTGAACTTGTTCTCTTCTTGCTCATGCTTGGTTCCTTGATGTGCTTGACTCTGATGTGTAGACAACTTGAGTTTGAAACTCTTTTATTTTTTGAATTTATTTGTTATCATCAAAATCCATGTGTAGATATAATTACACGAAATTTGAAACCTTGGGTTCAACACTCTTTAAAATAGATGGCTCATGAGAGATCTTGTGTCTCTTTGGAGTCTCCTAAGGGATCTAGGGAGCAGGTCTCTTGCGTCTCCCCATGACTATCTTTCTGGACTCCTGTCACAACTCCTACCATTCCGAGTAGGGAATGGTCAATAGTGAGATTTCAAGAAATCTTAATAAGTAAACAAATAACATGTAACAGATATCATAAGCATATGAAGGCAAACTCGAAATAAATACATGGACATGAAACTTTACTTATGCATGTGACATTTTGAAAACACCAAGTGCATCATAACTTTCAAAACTTTTCCTTTTCTTTCTTTTCATAAACATTTTTTTGTCATTTCATTCTTGTTCTTATAAATATACTTGTGAGCACAGGTTTTTGTTCATATAACATAGCATATGAGCTCGAGTTCTTGTTCATATAGCATAACATAGCATGTCTTAGAGTTCAAGGTCTTAATCTTTGACTTTAACATATAACTGGATACCTCACGGCTCTCCTATGCACCGTGTGTTCCACGCTAGTTACCACATCAATTATTGGCCCACTTTGACTAAGGTGACTACCTCTTACTTATAATCATTCTTATTACGGCAGTTCGCTTTTCGCCTTCACCGTAGGGCACCCACTAGCTTAAGGTGCAACCCTGCTTCAGTATCCTTTTCTTTTAGGAACCATTCAAGATCTGTCGACTATATACTTCATTGACACAAGGGTTACCACCCCTTTTTAGACACTCCTGAGTGAATAGAGGAGTTCAACTAGGACATTTTCCCGTTCTAACCTTTGAGATCATGACAAAACTTTTTAAAAGACTCTTTTATCTTTTTCTTTTGAAAAGTTTTACAAACTCAATGCATGTGACATGAATTATGAAACTTTGTACTTTCATGAGACATATGCAAATGCTGAAACTCTTGACCTTATACAATAATCATGCATATTCATATACTTGCACAATTTTTAAAAGGAATGCACAATACTTATGTTACTGTATTGTACATTACTTATTAAATATTGAAGGAAAGAAATTGAACGGTGTCTCATTAAGATCTTGTCTCGTGAACTCTCTTCTATAGTTCTATTGAACCTCGCCCCCTCTAGAACTGGAATGCGATACATGACATTTATCCATAGGGCATCCTAGAAATTCAACTAAGATTTTGAGGGTATTTTCGTATGATTTAAATAAGTTTTTATTATTATTTATTTTATTACCAATAAATTTATAATAGATTTCACCGCTAACGCAATATATTATTACTGGCGTAACAATATATACACCGACGCATTTATAAATTACCGACGTTTCGTTGATCAATTTTCAACATTTTATAAAAGCCACCAATGCTATATAATTATTACTGACGTAATAATATAAATGCAAAAAAACTACTTATTTACTAGCATAAAATTATTCAATGGTTGGCGTTTGTTTAAATGATATAAACGCCAAAAACCTTAATACTTTATCAAAGTAAAATTGATCAATTGTCAGAGTTTTGTGAAACGCCACCGACTCTATATATTATCATAGGCGTAATATCATAAACGCCAGAAACCACGGTTAAAATAATGGCATAAAATTAATCAAATGTTGGCGTTTGTTGAAACGCCACCAAAATTGTATATTATTACCGGCGCAACAATATAAGTGACGAGAAACTACTAATTTCCCAGCGCATAATTGCTATATTAGCGACGTAGTTATAAATGCTGCCAAAGCTATATATTATTACCGAAGTAACAATTTAAATGCCAGAAATCTCAGTAACTTACCAACGTAAATATTAAGCACTGGCAAAAATATATATCTACTGGCACATAAACAAATGCCGAACATATAAATGCTAGCAATTTTGTGTTTTTTTGTAGTGTACATTACAGCTTGAAAATATTAGAACATACGACCATGTTCTAAATCATAAATCTAAGACAATCATTCAACAAACCTTCACAACATCCCTTACATTAATATGCAATAGCCGAAACCAACATCAATATGCCAGAGAATTAATTCCATGCCTTCACCTACGGTCATGGCCAAAATATTTTAGTCTTGAAAACATGTTACATTTATTTTACATAAACTTGAAATCTTCAAATGGTTTTACCAAAATCTTATCCATAAATCTCCACATGTAGCCAAAACATACAAGTGAGCATTGTTTAGGAAAAACAAGCACTTTCATTGAGTTTAATCCTTTAAAAGATTAGGTAATTAACATTCTAAAAATCATGCAAAAACCGAAACTCTGAACACGGCTATCCATTCCATTTTCATGACATAATCTAACAACAATGAACACTATGTATGGCCAAACGTATGAATAAGTATATTCATGGAAGAACAATCATTTTCTTGATTAGCATTTATAAGAAACTTAACAATACAAAACCTCCATAAGCATAGAGAAAATCATGCAAGAATCCAAAAACCTAGTTTAGCCTCTTTATTTCATTTCCATCACATTAAATAACAACATAAAACCATTATAATCATGAGTTGAACATTCACACAATATATCCAACTATAACATCATCATTTCATCAAACACAAATGTGCAACGAACAACAAATAAGTTCACATAGCATATACATAAAATATCAAGTACAAGTTCAAAATTTACTTACAAAAATCCACAATTGAACCAAGCAAGCTGAAAATATAAGTACAAAAACATTAGATTTAGTTTGCGAGAAACCCTAACCCATTTGTGCACATGTAAACTCATGACATCTATTCTAAGGAAAAAGCCCCAACATTTCAAACTTCCACTCACCAAGTCCAAAACCTTCATCAACTCAAACCCTAGTTTAAAAACCCTAAAACTGTGTGTATATAGGTGTGAGTTAATATGGAAAACTTCTCAAAACATGAGCTAATTTCCTCTAGCTCAAGTGTGTGGGTGTGTGTGAAAGCGCAAGTTCATCATGAACTTGCTAAAAATGAAAACTCCCCCCCCCCTTAAGGCCATGTGTGGTAAAATGGAAATGTTTTTGCTTCATACCTTGAGTGATTCTTTCCTTAGAAACATCCTCTAGCCTTGCTTGCCTTCAAAATGATGTTTGAATGAAAAGATAGTAGTGGGAATGGTGTTTGGTTGGTGAGAAAGTGAAGAAAAGTAGAGAAAACAAGAAAAACCTCCAAGTGGCTAAAAAGAAGAGATTTTTGGCATTCTCCCCTTTTATGGGTACAAAAAGCTTCCTGCACAAACCAAGTTCATTAGCATAGTTGCCAAGTGGTACTTCACCCTATGGCCTCTTGCTCTTCCCCATCATTTGAGTTTGTTGGAAACACAATAGCATTTTTGGACACGTGGCACCTCTTCCTCTAAAACCGAAAACCCTTTCCACTTTTGCTCTCCATCTCATGTGTTGGTTCAATGAATCTCATGGCAATTTGGTCTTTTATCAAGTTAAGATCTTCTTCAATTTCCTACATGTGTGCATGTGTGCCAAGTGACATGTGAGTAGTGTGTGTGTACATGTTGGCCAAAATCTCCCTCTCTTCCCAACATGATCTTCTTACACCAATGTCTTGGACATTGTGTGATTGGTCACAAGGGTGGAAAATGCCCCAAAATCCATGCCCTAGCCATCCACCTCAAGGGATTCTTTTACAAAAAAAATCTTTCTAGAAACCCTAGTAGGTGTGTAGCCCATTCTTCCAACAAGATCTTGCTTGTTCCCAAGACAACTCTTCACCTACCATTTTGCATGCTTGACACATGGCAAGAATCAAATCATTTCTCCATGCTTCCCTTATGCTTGTCTTGTATGCCCTAATTCCATGGACTCAAAACCCTAATCTTGCTATAAGGCTTAAATCCACTTGGGCTTGGGCCTTCCTCAAGGCCTCTCATGCCTTCTAATTCAACCAAGTTCCTCAGAGTATTATTCTTCATTTTTTGGCACAATTAACAATAAATAAATAAAAAGTTTGGCAAAAATCTTGGTCATAGTGGGTTATTAAAAAAACAAGGGGATTTATATATATATATATATATATATGAAGCAGGACTGAGCCCCCTCCGTCCCCTACCTTTGTTGGATGCCCTAGATGCAAGCAGGGCCACCAGCCCCCCACATCTACAGTGCGGATACCCCTCCTGCATGGGTGGGGTTGGGGCAAATAGGGCTAAGCAGCAGGGTGCGGGGCCTCGCTGTGCACCCCTAAATAATATGGCTAATGGAGAGCCTCAATGACCGCTTACAATATGTAAAACTTGTGTTCGTGACCTAGTTATAATGAATTCTTATTCATCGGATGAAACCACCTTCACGATGGTCACTTCTTGCATGGGTTGAGAAATTATGGGACTGAAATTGTTAGATTCAATTTCCCAATTTTTTTTATTTTATATATTGTAATGTTTATTTTGCAATGTTTGTTGCATCCTCCAACTCCTATTAATGTACATTTTAATTTCATTTACTAAATCGCCCATAGGGAAGACATTAGTGATGGTTTGGAGGAAATCTTGGTAAAGGGAAAATTTTAACATCATCTCTTTCAAGAATGTAATCTTCTCCATTTGAGGTGAAATGGATACTTAAAATTTTGAGTGTTTTAATCATTTCACTTGTGAACATATCCACACTATGGTAGAGAATGATTGATCTACAACTTCTTGGCCATCTCCAGACAACACATGCCAAACTAACAAAGTCCTAGGTCATTAACTATGCTTCTACGAAGCAACACATCATTACGACAAGCGCGTGCACCTCACACATCACCCAAAGTGGCATATGACCATAAAACGCCACTCATCTTAGAAATGCATACAATAACACACCACTCCATTAGAATTCCTAGCCTCATATATATAAGATTTGCTACTCCCACAATCTTTCATGATCTCAAGTCCCCCAAAAAAACTATGTTCGATTTGATATTCCGTAAAAAAACAAAAAAAAAAAACAAAAACAAAAAGGGAATTGGTACAACTCTAAACTTTCATAATCAAATTGAAAGAGTGGTCCATTGCCACCACAAATCACAACCACCCTCAAAAACCATTCGGCGACTTCTTCCCCCCATAACTTAAAAGCTCCACCCTTATCTTTATTTTAGCCCTAGCATGAAAGCCACTATAAATTTTCAAGGAAGAGTGGACCTTTCACAGTGCCTTACGCAATAAATTTTGGATTCCCGATTATTTCTCTTGTTATAAGAGTCAGCCTCCTTTATCAGAAGACCTAGAGGATGATGAAGTAGGTCTCTTCAACAACTAGTTCAAAGCATAAAAGTGTGTGCCGCCCAATCCACCATGGTTTGCAACCTTGGATTTTAAAAACATAGTTCTAAGTGGTGCTCCTCTTAGTTTATCAAAGAAAATGGAGAATGGTAGGGATCCTTTAGTCCAAAGTCTGATATTTTATAGTAATGCTATACACCACAGTCACATCCTACTTTCATATTACTATGTAAGATGTGGCATATTTATCACTATTGGATGATAACGAATCATCCAATAAAGGATCATTTAATGGTAATAAATGTGTTACATCCTATATAGTGGGATGAAAGTAAGATGGTAGTATGGTGTGTAGAATTGTTTGATATTTTATTCTATTTTCATTTTATGTAGTACAAGTTGTAACGGAAAAACTCATACTTTATTAATATAAACTAGTAAGAGGGCACAAGCAAGGCACACACCAGGTTTCCCAATACAAATTGTTTGATTTGCTTAAACAAGAAAAATGATGTTTTCAAAATACATAACGAAATTAAATCACCTACATGGCGGGTAGAAGTATAGTCATGAGTTATATCAATATATACAGACTAATGATTTTCAAGCTTATGCTAGAACTAGCCAACCTTCATGGTGATTAGGTGGCCAAATCTCGGCCACTACATGGGTGGCAGGCCATGTGATGACCCGCTTTTATGTGTATTTTCACTGAAGGAATATTTTAATTTAATTAAATATTTTATAGTGCTTTTGTTTTAAATTATCGAGTTTTAAATGGATTTTATAGGCTGTCGGATTTAAATTGTGATTTAATTTATTTTTTGGCTTGTTTTTTGTTTTAAAAATTTAAATAGTTGGTTTTACTAGTTATTTATTTTATTTTAGCTTATTGATTTGTTTAAAATATTTTATTGGTGTTTATTTATTTATTTGATGTAGTGTTAATTTATTTTAATCGTTTTATGTTTTTATACCGTTTTCGGCTGATCAGTCTTCGGACTTCCAACGTGAGGACTGGACCTCATTATTTTCCTTCATCTTTTCTTTTTCCTCTTCTTTTTCTTTTTCTCTTTTTTCTTTTTTCTTTTTTTTCTTTTTTCCTCTCCTCTCCCGTTCGGCTCTCTCTCTCTCCCCGCGTCCCTCTCTTTCTCTCTCTCTCCTCACCCACGCCGGAACCAAACCCCACCCAGGCCCGCCGTTCGCCGGCGTCGTGCCCGACGCCACCCCTGCCGGTCGACTCCCCTCCGGCCGGTGATCACTCCCCCCAACTCCCAGCCCCAACCGGCCGGCCGTTTGGCCGGAAAACGCACAAAAAGCCGCACGGTTTGTGGCTCGATCCGCCGCCGTCGCTCCACCTCCGGCCACCACCTCTTCACCACTTCTTCCCCTACTCCTTGCCGACCTAACCCACCCATCCCCGGCCTCAAACGGTCACCGGAGCGGCTCCCACGAGCTCAACTCCGATTTGCCCTTTTTCCGCCCCTACCGGCGTTTTCGCCGCCACCCACGGCCAAAACTCACTTCCACTAGCTTCATAATCATCCCTAGACCATTCCCTATCAATTTGGTGTCTTGGTTTGTCCCCGGTCAAAAGTGGGTATTTTGCGACCCACGGGAACAGTGCATTTGCACTGTTACGTTGCTTTCGCATCGCCGTTCGCTTCGCGCCGAACCTTCTAAAAATCCTATATAGCGCTGTAAGTATTTTCCAAACTCTACTTTTAGATTTAAATGTATTTTACTCTTTCAATAATTTATTTGGTTGGTTTGCTGATTCCGGACTGAGTCCGAGGAGTTCGGGGGTCGGATGGATGGAGGACGGAGTTGCTTGATTTGTTGTGCTATGGTTGATTTTATTTGTCGAGCATTGAAATTGGCATTTACATGATGCATGCACTTGTATTTTATTTTATTGGATAAAATCCTGTTTTATTGGCGTAAATGGTTTTTGGGAGTGTGCGTATCACGAGCCCAAGCCGGGATGGGTTATTATCTCGGTGGAGCTCCTCTGGTCACTCGGGAGTGGATAATACTGAGTGACATCCCCTGGGTTGTCGCTGGGCGACGACCGGATCGCACGATACGGTAACGCTGTCGTGTCGACTCCGTGGTCCTTTTAGTGGCGGGGACTAGAGGATGGCCTGGCCAGGTACGCGCAAGGTGGAGGCGCGAGTCTGGGCATCACTCGTGTAGGTGTCACACGCGTAGACGTTACCTGCGGTGTGGCACAGAGCCAGAGTGTGCGGATGATCCCTAGGGGAGATCATGGTGCATGCATAATTGGTTGGTTTTCATGGTTTTCGGATATGGGCCATTTTCTAGGAAAATGGCGTTGGTCTTGTGATCCATTTTCTGGGAAAATGGTGGTTTGGGCCATTATCTGGGATAATGGCAAGGCTCGGTTTTAAAGGTTATGTTTTTAAGCCAAATGGGTTTTTGGCGTGCGTGGAAAAATATGGTTTGGGAGTTTTATGCATTGGCATTTATTCGTGCATATTGTTTGAGTTTAATATGCTTTTATCTAGTGGTGTTTGGATTTTACTTACCTGCGGCACCATTTTTGGTACCGTAGATTTTGGTGCAGAGTTCGAGGAGGAGGAGGAGGCTGAGCCCAAGGATGCGGCTCCGCCGGAGATCTGAGTTGGAGTTCATGCTTTATATTTGGTTTTGAAACAATATTTATATCATGTAATATTTTATTATGTACCTTTGAACCGTTTTGTATTTTATTTAAGAAAAAAAATTCTGGTACTTAATATTTGACTTTGCTATCCGCTGCGTATCTTCTTGTGCACATTTGTCGCTTGCACACACTTGGCACTCTTCGATAGGGTGGTGACCCGTGATGTCATCATCCGGACGCCTCGATTTTCCGTGTTGGTACGTGGGGATTTTGGGGGCGCCACAGGCCACCCCATGGCTGTCGCGGTGGTGTCTCCCTTTTTCTTTTGTTTTCAAATTTTTAATAATAAAAATTATATTTTATGATAAAAAGTAGGTTTTTTAATTAGTTTTATTTTTTTAAAAGACTATAGAGGGACACATGACATTTTGTAATTGGGCCACGTGTTTCTTATAAATGTTGATGGACAAAAAACTTGGTGAGTGGACCTATTTTAAAAACATACAAAGCAGCTAATCCAAAGTCGGGTATAGCATAAAATGGGTGTGTGACCAAATTCCCCTTGTTAATTTCTGCCTAGCTTTATTAGAAGTTTTCGTATGCTTATAAACATGTCATTTCCTACAAAAGGTTGCAATATCATTATAGGGCATCGTGGAAAAGGAAAGTACTCGCTCCCTGATTATGCACCATAGAGAGCAAAAGTGCATGCCACCCCGACAACCACAAAGGAGGCAAAGGGCTCACCTCCCAAGCGAGCACCCTGGATAGCAAACGTGCTCGCCCCTATCCAAGTACCATCAAGAGCAAAAGTGCTCACCACCTCTATGAGTGTCATGAAGAGCGTGAAACTCATCACCTCCACGAGCATTGCATGAAGGGGAAGTGCTTGCTAGGCAAGCACCTTGGAGAGCAAAAATGCTCATTACCTTGAAAAACATCATGTGATGCAATGTGCTCACCCCCAAATGAGCACCATGGAGAGCAAATGGCCCCTAGGCAAAAACCATGAAGTGCAAAAGTGATCGCTTCCAAGCAAGCATCATGGAGAGCGAAAGTGCTCGCTACCTCAGCAAGAATCGTACATAGGGAAAGTGCTTGCCCCTTGGGCCAGCACTTTGGAGAGAAAAAGTACTATCTCTCTAGACTAGTACTATGGAGAGCAAGAGTGCTTGCCACCTCGGCAAGCATAATGGAGAAATTTTTTTAGGTTTTAGGAACTTCGTAAAAATCCCCAAAGTTTTCATGAATCGACCCAATCTCGTAGTTTTTAGTTTGTCGGCATAGTCAGTATTTAATCACTTGATTAAATCACTTTCACATACTATTAACCACTTAAATTCATGTTATTACATCTTTATTTATTATTTTAAAACTTGATAATTTTATTGGGTTAAGAAAAATTAGATTTGGATTTGATAGCAACCCAAACCCAATTAAAACCCTAAATGGAAGCCTATTTGGTTAAGGCCCACAAAATTGAGCAACCAAGGTAAGGTTTGTGGATAGAGTTTACCTTCTACCATGGCAGCCCTATCACTACCCAAAGTAGCCCCAAACAATGCTTGATGGAAAGGCCAAGAGCCACCTCATCCCTCCCTATCACAAGGCAGATATTGGCAGAAAACCATGGGCTGGTTTTGCCCCTGGTTTTGGCTGACACCCCATCACTCAAAGTGTCATTAACACCCATCCTATCACCCCCTCTAGAGTTTTAATAGGTGTCCATGTCCATTTTCATTGCTTTTGGTCACTTTTCAACCCTTTTCTTGGAAAGAAAACCAATAAGCTCTCGGGAAGATTTTTTGGCCTACTTTGATTAACGTTTTGAAGCTGTTGTATGATGTATTTTCTCACAAATTCACCTTCACAAAATTTGATCCTCTTCGATCTCATTTCTATTGGTATATTTTATATTGATTTTAATTGTCATTCGATAGGTTAAAAGTTGGTTTAAGCATGAAGAGGTCATTATGGGCGATAGTTTGAGTAGTGTAATATTTTGAGGATTTTGACCAAGTTATTGGCAAAATCTTGGTCTAATTTTTTTATAGAGTATATTTAACATGCTAATATATATTTTTATTCATATTCTTTGCATGTTATAAGTTTTTTATGAGAGTTTAACTCAAATCTAAAAAGTTAAAAACTGGAAGGTTGAAAACAGATTCTGTTTTGACTAAGCTTGAATTTTTTGTATTAAAAGCATGCTCCAATGGCTTTAATATTCACATGTGTTGTTCTTAAGACTTTTAATTACATTTAAGATGTTAGTTTGAGGATTTATGGTGCTCATTTTAAAGATATGAATTTTTATGCACGAAGGAATTTGGATAGGCCACATATTTGAGGTTTCTAAATAGATCTATGTTCAATTCAAATTCTTCCATGTGATTTTACGTTTAATGCTTAGATCTATTATAGGACTTGATTTTTAACCATATGATGTTTTTCATTTTTTTATTTAATCTTGAAAGATTTCATATCAAAGGGTTTGATTAAAAACCAAACCACATAGATTCAAAAAAGTGTTAAGGCCAAATGCTTTAAGTTAGATTTTTGAAATTCTTGTGGTTTTGAATTGAGGATTCAAAGCATGATAGTTCTTAGGAGTGTATTATGAATGTATTGAAAGTATGTTATTGAACTTTTAGAGTTCTTGGAGTAGTTTTGAAAAGAGATAAAACCTTGAGAACCAAGGGTTTTGCTTAAGGTTAAAAACTTGAAGTTTTGTATTGAAGAAATTTGTGATTTTTGTGATGTAAGTTTTGTTGGTTGTTTTTGTATGTTATTTAAACATAAAATATGTTTTTGTATGTTACAATATTTTGGTTTAAGCATGAGAAATGAGGCTTGATAGAGTTGTAACAAAAATCAAGAGATTTGGATTATGTATGTTTCAATGTAGGCATGATTGATCTAGTTGTGATGTGTTTTAAATTTTTCTAATTAGATATTTGAATTTAGGACAAAATTTACATGAGAATTGTAGATTTTGGTGAATTTTGGAATTAGGATGTAAAAACCTTAAGTTGGGGGTTACATGATCATTTTCTCATATGTAGAATGGTAAAATGGTAATTTTAATTTTTAAGTATTTTTATGTTTCCAAACTATTAGTGAAAAGTTTATGAAGTTTAGAAATCTCTACTTATAGTTTTCCATATTTCACAGTTTTAATTTGTCACACAACAATCACTATAAGTTAGCTTCCAACTTACTATCAGATTATTGTGCATGTGGTAAGAGAACAATTGTCTATGTTCTTATGTTATTACATATGCCATGCTATGCCATGTCACTTCATGTAAATCTGTTACGCATTTTCTCATGTCATGAAATGTTTATCTGTTACTCATTTTCTCATGTCACGAAATGTTTATATGTAATACATTATATTCTATCATGAAATATTTATTTATTACACATTATATTCTATCACACAATGTTTATCTGTTATATATTATATTCTGTCATGAAATACTTATATGTTACATGTTATGTCATATTATGAAACGCTTGTCTATTGCACATTATGTCATGTCACAAAAGGTTTGTCTGTTTAACGTTTGTCATTTGTCTGTCTATTTATCGAATAATATTGCAGAATGTAAAGCATTACTTGATGGACTTGCTTATGTCGAAGGTTGAGATTGAGAGATGTTTTAGTGGAATCCGATTAGCCATTATCATTGGTTGGCTTGCATCAGGAATTTGTCATTATTGGTTTTTATGGGATTATTGGGAAGAAATAAAAAAGATTGCTCAAGAGATTAATGCTCGCTTTTGTCATATTTTTTGGGAAGCTAACATGATGGCAGATCATTTGGCAAAAGAAGGAACTCAAGGCATGAATTTAGTATTTTATGGATCAAAGGACTTGCATGGATACATACGTGGACTTATTTGCATGGATAATTTGGGTTTGCCTTATATTAGATTGAGATGATTATTTTGTTTTTATGTAGCAGAGATGTTTGTAGAGTTCTTTTTGGTGTTCTGAATTCTTTTGTCACCTGGGTTTGGTTTTTTATGTTTTATCTTGTAAACCCTAGGTGATTTGTGATGTTACCACGGTCTCTCCTCCACCAGAAGTGAGGTTCTCTTAATAAACTTCGGTGGAGGTCACTATAGGACATGTGACTATCCTCTCTAAAAAAAATGTCATGTCATTTATCTCACGTATTTTTCATATTACGTTACTTCAGGTCATCTGTATTTTTATTTCATATTACATCATGTCTCTAGTACAAAGTGTGTCTCGAAAATAGTTTTTCACTTCAAGTGAAGTTGATTTATGTTTATCACGACTCTAACTGCTAGAATGGAGTAATATCATTGTGGGATTCCCTTGTTCACGTTGGAGTGTCTAAACTAGTGTGAAATCCCCTAGGTTGACAAAATAAAGAGTACCAAGTTTCAAATGAGGCCTAATTAACTGGTCACCAGAGCGAAGTCAAGCACTAATGCCGATAGTGCCTTCCCACACGTTCAATTTCATGTTATATGTACTCATGCTGGTGTAGATACCTGTCATGAGATACTTATATTACGTTTTCCATAGCAAGTGCAAATACCTGGAAACTGGTAATGTGTTAACGGACTCACAGCTGGTGCATATACCTGTATTTTGATGTGATATTGGCATAGACACACGGCTTAATGGGAACCATATAGCACCCATATGGTCACTTTTATTAATCATGTTTAATTATTGAACAAGATTCTAAGCTCATGTTACTTCACGTTCAAGCTCATGTATTTCACATTCATGTTCATGTTATTTCACATTCAGTCCAAGCTCATGTTCATGTCATGTCAAGTTCAATCTATGTTCAAGTTCCTTTCATGTCAGTTCAAGTCATGTTAGTACATGCCATGTAAATTGTCAAGTCACGTCAAACTTATTTATGATCATGTTATGCATTCATACTTTTACTGTCATGCATGCATCTTTAAACTACTAGTTAAGTTTTTTGTTAACTTACTAAAATTTTTACTCACATCTCACCGGTAGTCCCAACTACCATTCCCCCCAAATGGTAGATGATGTGTTAGAACCAGGAGATGCAACAGACGCTGCCCAACTGGAGAGGGTCGATTAGGCAATGTAGGCATGACGTAGAGCTCATAGCCTCCATGCTCCAATTCATATATAGTGTTATGGTGTCCTGACTCACTAAAAAATGAGTAGCATTAATGCTATCCCAAGTGTAGGAGGATGTCGTGTAATAATAAGGAATAAATTCCTAGATCGTCTCCTCAGGGAAAATTTACTCAAAATTTAAACTCGTTGAAAAATTGTGAAAAACTTCACAAAGAAAAAAAAAATAAATGGTATGTGCAATGGATGGAAATTTTACTAGTCATGGACTAGATTCATGTTTTTAGATTTGTTTGTCGGATTTGAATGCAGCGATGAAAAGTAAGGAATGAAAATGCATGAAACTAAATTAAAATTGCTGAAATTAATAGACTGAAATTTAAAAGAACAAGAAAAATAAATGACATTAATTTAAATAATAGGAATTAAAGATGCAAGAAAATAAATGACATTAACCTAAATAGAGGAATTACAAGTGCGAGAAAAATAAATGATAGTTAATTTAAATAAACAGAAATTAAAGGTGCAAAAATAAATAAATGACAGTAATTTAAATAGACAGAAATTAAATGTGCACGGAAAATATAAGACATTAAACTGAAATTAAATAAAAACAGGAATTGTAAGGAATAAACTTGATGTTTGGAAATGGAGACTGCGTTCTCCAATCCAAAAATCTGAACTTCCAGATAAAATGATTTCTCAAATAAAATAAACGCTCTAAATAAAATGCATCCTAAAAGAAATTGAACTCTCAATTAAATTAAAATTTCAAATAAATTACACACTCAAATTGAATTGAGCTCTAAATAAAATAAACACTAAAAGAAATTATTTCCTAGATGAATACAAAGAAAGTTTGCTTTAACATGGAAAGAAAACTTGCTTCCTTAAGTTTCAAATTAAAGCTGTAAAATAAACTGATGCTGAATGAAAACTAAAACAGAAGCATGAAACTGAAAAATGAATTAAAATGAACAACAACTGCCGAATGAAATGAGAATGAAACTGAAAAATGAAAGCTAAGTTTTAAAGTTCTGTCTTCTCTCCTTCGTCTCCACTGCCTTGATGCCCTTTCTCTTCTGAGCTCTCTCCTATTTATAGGAGAGAGCATCCTACCATTTCTCAAGAGTGGGTGGCCAACTTGGGAGTGGGTGGCCTAACTTTGAAGAATGGTGGAGTGGGTGGCCTAACTTGGGAGTGGGTGGCCTAACTTTGAAGAATGGTGGAGTGGGTGGCCTAACTTGGGAGTGGGTGGCCTAACTTTCTTTCTGCATGTGCTGATTTTCTGCTTGCTCCCTTGAGTTCCAGCCGTGAGTTCCATTCTCTTTTAGTATTTTCATAAATGCCCTGCAGTACATAAAAAATGTATTTCTTTCAAAGGCAAATATAGAACTTTATGTGTATAAAATATTGACATCAATTAATTTGCATTCAATATTAGAATTTGATGCATAATTAAGTGTTCAATCTTTATTTGATAAAATAAATCACCCATTTAAACAACTTAATTATGCAATTCTAACCTTTTATCACACCCCCCAACTAGCTTTTTGCTAGACTCTAGCAAATAAAGCGAATGAATTCATGCAAAGGTGAAATTACCAACTTGAGAAAATCTGAGAATCACATGCCATGAAATAGATTTGTTGAGTTTAAGAACACTGGAGATAGATTAATCTGAATTTTGTATCAACTGAGAGATTTATACACAATTTAGTTAATCAACCAAGGGAATTACATGTAACAAAGCTTGCTTTCTTTTAAGTGCATGGAAATGGGGTTAGAATTCCAAGATTGACTACCAAGAGGCATTAATAATTTCAATCACAACAACTAATCTGAGAAAACCACATGGTCTTACTCTAATTCAAAACCATTGTAGTGGCGGCTTTCACGCTATTACACTTTGAAAGGCGCCTACTTCTTTTGTAAGGACCCCGGTAATAGGCAGCCTTTTCCAGTACACAAATGTAATTTTTGTTTTTGTTTTGTTTTTTTTTTGTTTTTTTTTTTTTTTTTTTTTTTTTTTTTTTTTTTTGATCCCTGGCTTGTCCCTTTTCTTATTTAATTCAAATTTCTTCCTAAGCCATTAGGATATGGTTCATTAGAGTTTCAAACAATTGAAGTGTAAATCAACCAACAATGACTCAATGTAGTCTTTCTAGGCCTTCCGGGTATGTGTTGTGTGTGTTTAAGCAAAACTCTTAACATCTTTCCCTTGGTTTAACAACTAAATAAAATGGATAAGTCCCTCTTTTGACATATACTCATATTTGCACTACATTCCACATGTTCCATTACTTCAACAAATCATTTTTTTTTTTTTTTTAGTACTAAAACATCTTCAACAAAAAAAATTCAACAGAAACTCTCTCCCCCCAACTAAATTTGACATTGTCCTCAATGTTCAGCAAATGAATGTTCGACGATATATGTTATGCAGGCATGAATTTAAGCAAGATAAACACTGCAGAACATATATTGAAACGAAAGAGTAAAGAGGAAAGATGTCACCTGAAATACTCGAGTGCACACAGGGAGTAAATTTCTATCAAAGTTAGAAGATACAAAAAGCAAAAGAAATAAAAACAAGCAAGAAAGTAAAATAAAAAGTTTTGGAACGAGATTACCAACTGATATGAATATGAAAGCAATGTTCCTTAATCCATTTTTCGTCAAAAAATCGTACCTGCAAAAAGAGAATACGAGAAAATTAGCAAAAGATAACTGAAATTAACGAGATTACTGAAATCTTTTTTTTTTTTTTCGGTGGATCCGTCCGTGACCAGACAAGTGTGGCTAGAGATTTGAAAATAAACGCCTGATGTTGTTGACAAACGAGATTGAAGGCTCCGGACTTGTTCTTCATGCTCTCTCTATAAAATCAGTCTCAAAGTTCATTCAATCCGCATCAAGTTCTCTTCTTATCTCTATAACTCATCTGCATTCCTTCAACATTCTCGCCTTAAGTTCTCAATCCCTTTCTCAATGGCTCATTCTTCTACATCTCAACCTCCTGTCCTTTCTGCAGCTGCCATTGGTGCCATGTTGCAGCAAGAAAATGATAGCATGGCTAATAAGTCAGACTCTGATGCTATCTATGATTTGGTGAGTCTCGGAACTCGCTACTCATCCTCTATTGTTGCTTTTTCCCAGCGGGTTCAAGCCAAAAACCATGAGGTTGAAAGGCTAAAAGAACAAATTGCTGTACTTCAACGCATTGTTCAAGAGTCTCACACAAGGGAAGGAATCCTTCGGCAGCAGAATAAACAGTTGAAATCTCTATTGAGTTCTTCATTCCGCTTGCCAGCTCCTATGAATAGGGCTGACATGATTTTGTATGAAGAGAATGAGCGTCTCCAATCTGAGGCTAAGAACCTCAAGTTTATGTAAAAGCATTTTTAAATAAAATCTATCTATTTTTATTTTTATTTTTATTTTTTTTTATTTTTTTTTTTTTACACAATGCCATCGTTCCGCCCCTAACTAGTGAGAGACATAGTCCTCACTGAATCAAACGAAAGAAACAGAGTGATAGAACTAATCAAACAAAACAAACAATCAACAAGAAAAATAAAATCAAATGCAAAAGAACTGGCCTTCCAAGGATGACAGGAGCTTGGTAAATAGTGGAGGCTGGTTGCTGCATATCAAGAACTACAAAATCCACTGGGTAGTAGAATTTGTCCACCTGGACCAACACGTCCTCTACAATACCCCTCGGTACCTTAATTGATCTGTCAGCCAACTGCAGCGTGATGGAGGTCTTTTTCAGCTCACCCAATCCCAACTGTTCATACACTGAGAACGGTAGCAGGTTTACACTACTCCCCAGATCAAGTAAAGCTCTCCCAATGCGTGATTCGCCGATCATAATGGAAATATTGGGAGAGCCGGGATCTCCAAACTTCTGAGGAGTCTCGCTCAATATCAATGCACTAACTTGCTCCGTCAGGAAAGCTTTCTTCTTTACATTCAGCTTCCTCTTCACTGTGCACAAGTCCTTCAAAAATTTTGCATATGAAGGCACTTGTTGTATGGCATCCAAGAGTGGAATATTGATTTTCACTTGCTTGAAAATCTCTTGAATCTCCGTGTGATACTTGTTCTTTTGGCCAGCTGCCAATCTCTGAGGATAAGGAACCACAGGTTGGTATCCCTTACTAGTTTCAGCATCTACACTTACAGGCTTCTTCAGCTCTGGTCTCACTACCTCTGGTTCTTTCTCAACTTCATCATGTTCCGTTACATCTTCAGGTGTAGGAGCAGCTACCTGTGTGTCTATAGGCATCTCTGGTCGGGAAACTTCTTTCCCACTTCTCAAAGTAATAACTGCCTTCGCCGTCTCAATAACGTCCCCTGAGACATTATGCACTTGCTGTTGTTGCTGCCTGTATATTTGAGGATTAGGCTGAGGCTGCGCTGGAAATTTCCCTTTCTCCAGGGTGCTCAAGGTTGTGCTCATCTTGTTCATAGTGCCACGCAACTCATTTATGGCCTGAGTATTTTGATTATTTGTGGTGGCCTGAATCTGCATGAATTGTTGAAGTGTATTGGCCATCTGTGCCATACTATCATCTAGAGTTTTCTTTGCAGATGATGAAGGTTGAAAACTCTGTGCAGCCATATGAGGTTGAAATCCAGGCGGAGCTACAGGAGGATAGCTCTGAGGATTCTGATATGACGGATACTGATGTGAGGAGCACTCTGATGAAATGGTTGCTGTTGAGGTGGTGGGGACCGACCAGGTTGATCATTTCTCCATGAGAAATTTGGTGATTCCGCCACCCCGGATTATATGTGTTGGAGAAAGGCTGATTTGTGCTCTATTCACCCATTAGTTGATTGCATCTGCTCCGACCCACTTTCTTGAAACACTGGCATTATCGGGCAGTCTTTGGTCTTATGGTTTGAATCAGCACATATAGAACATGCCTCTGCTACTTTCACAGCCTTTACTTTGTCCATTTCCATGACCTCCATTCTTCTAGTTAAAGCAGTTATTCGGGCTTGAACATCAGTGTCCCCTTTAAGCTCGTATCTACCCCCTCCAGAAATAGCTCTCAGTGGTTGTGCTGTTGATGGAACTCGATCAGTACGAGTATTCCACTGTTGCGCGCTCTCAGCAAGGTAGTCAAAAAATGACAGTGCTTCATCAGGTTCCTTGCTAAAGAACTCCCCATTGCACATTGTCTGAACAAATTGCTTGCATTCCGGAGTGAGGCCAGTGTAAAAATAGCTCACCAACCTCCAAGATTCAAAACCATGATGTGGACAGATGTTCATCAAATCTTTAAATTTTTCCCAACTGGCCTGAAAGGTCTCATCAGGTCTTTGATTGAATTGGCTGATTTGCTCTTGCAAAAATTGAGTTCTCTGAAAGGGAAAAAATTTTTGTAAGAATTCACGTTGCATATCAGACCAACTAGAAATAGAGTTGGGTCTTAAAGAATTAAACCAAATCTTCGCTTTATCCTTTAAAGAGAAAGGAAATAAACGAAGTCTAATGAACTCATCAGTAACAGCCCTAGTGATAAATGTGGCGCAAGCCAACTCAAAATCTGTCAAGTGCTGGTAGGGACTCTCAGAATCCATCCCGTGGAACTGAGGTATTACTGACATCATGCCATGCTTAATAGAGAAATTGGGTGCATTTTCTGGTAAAATAATGCATGAAGGTGTAGTGGTACGAGTGGGTTGCAAATAGTCCTTAAGAGTGCGTGGTGCAGGTGCAGCCATGTTTTCTGATTCAATTTCAATTTCGCCACCTGATTCACTTAAAGAAAAGACAGGCGAACTATCTATCTCCAAGCTGTGTATATTACTATCAACACTCGATGTGACTCTAAGCAACCTATTTGAACTGTCTCTTACCCATGACATGAAACATCAGTTTAGAAAAGCATAAAAAAAATTAACGAGTTTAAATTTAAACTACTTTCCCCGGCAACGGCGCCAAAAACTTGACTCACTCAAAAATGAGTAGCATTAATGCTATCCCAAGTGTAGGAGGATGTCGTGTAATAATAAGGAATAAATTCCTAGATCGTCTCCTCAGGGAAAATTTACTCAAAATTTAAACTCGTTGAAAAATTGTGAAAAACTTCACAAAGAAAAAAAAATAAATGGTATGTGCAATGGATGGAAATTTTACTAGTCATGGACTAGATTCATGTTTTTAGATTTGTTTGTCGGATTTGAATGCAGCGATGAAAAGTAAGGAATGAAAATGCATGAAACTAAATTAAAATTGCTGAAATTAATAGACTGAAATTTAAAAGAACAAGAAAAATAAATGACATTAATTTAAATAATAGGAATTAAAGATGCAAGAAAATAAATGACATTAACCTAAATAGAGGAATTACAAGTGCGAGAAAAATAAATGATAGTAATTTAAATAAACAGAAATTAAAGGTGCAAAAATAAATAAATGACAGTAATTTAAATAGACAGAAATTAAATGTGCACGGAAAATATAAGACATTAAACTGAAATTAAATAAAAACAGGAATTGTAAGGAATAAACTTGATGTTTGGAAATGGAGACTGCGTTCTCCAATCCAAAAATCTGAACTTCCAGATAAAATGATTTCTCAAATAAAATAAACGCTCTAAATAAAATGCATCCTAAAAGAAATTGAACTCTCAATTAAATTAAAATTTCAAATAAATTACACACTCAAATTGAATTTGAGCTCTAAATAAAATAAACACTAAAAGAAATTATTTCCTAGATGAATACAAAGAAAGCTTGCTTTAACATGGAAAGAAAACTTGCTTCCTTAAGTTTCAAATTAAAGCTGTAAAATAAACTGATGCTGAATGAAAACTAAAACAGAAGCATGAAACTGAAAAATGAATTAAAATGAACAACAACTGCCGAATGAAATGAGAATGAAACTGAAAAATGAAAGCTAAGTTTTAAAGTTCTGTCTTCTCTCCTTCGTCTCCACTGCCTTGATGCCCTTTCTCTTCTGAGCTCTCTCCTATTTATAGGAGAGAGCATCCTACCATTTCTCAAGAGTGGGTGGCCTAACTTGGGAGTGGGTGGCCTAACTTTGAAGAATGGTGGAGTGGGTGGCCTAACTTGGGAGTGGGTGGCCTAACTTTGGAGTGGGTGGCCTAACTTTGAAGAATGGTGGAGTGGGTGGCCTAACTTGGGAGTGGGTGGCCTAACTTTGAAGAATGGTGGAGTGGGTGGCCTAACTTGGGAGTGGGTGGCCTAACTTTCTTTCTGCATGTGCTGATTTTCTGCTTGCTCCCTTGAGTTCCAGCCGTGAGTTCCATTCTCTTTTAGTATTTTCATAAATGCCCTGCAGTACATAAAAAATGTATTTCTTTCAAAGGCAAATATAGAACTTTATGTGTATAAAATATTGACATCAATTAATTTGCATTCAATATTAGAATTTGATGCATAATTAAGTGTTCAATCTTTATTTGATAAAATAAATCACCCATTTAAACAACTTAATTATGCAATTCTAACCTTTTATCATGTCCCTGACCGAGTTGTGCAAGTTACTTGACGGATTAGCCTAGTAAATGATTTAGTTTATGCATGTACTTAAGAAGCTCTACCTTCCGTACTTTTGTGATTACAGACCTTTTAAACTAGTGTTGTAATCATAAACGTCTATCACTTTAATGTTTATGTATTATATTTCAAAGTTGTTGGGGCATATCTCATTTAGTGCATAATATTCCTCAAGAAAAAAACAATTAACTACAATAAATATAGCATACTGCTAGATGCATGTTAGATGCATTGCATATTTAATTGTCATGAATGGGAGGTGGTAACCTTGTATTGCATGTTCTGATGCTTCAAAATCCATATGATTCTAAGCAGAATCTATGGGTGTCACACTCACCACCAAGACTAGCACCAAGGAGAGTAAAAGTGCTTGCTAGGAGAGCGTCATGCCCGAACTAGCACCATGGAGAGAAAAAGTGTTCACCTCAAAACAAGCATAACGAAGAGAAAAAGTGTTCATTACCCTGGTGAGGACTATGGAAAGCAAAAGTTCTAACACCCTGAACAAGCACCTTAGAGAGAAAATGTGTCTGCTACCTTGATAAGCATAATGGAGAGCATAAGTGCTTGTCACCCCAACGAGCACTATGAGAAGCAAAATGCTCCTCACTCCAGCAAAATGGTCAATCCTTGAGTCGAGAGGGCCCATGGCGACATCCAACCAGTGGCCCACATCGACATCGTGGTCCATCACTTGATCTATCTGGACATATGGCGACAATGTGGTCTATTTGGACATTGTGGTCCATCTATGTCCTGGGTTGATATTGCAACATTCGATCTAGACCAATGTCAATGCCATGGTCCATCTCTGCCATGGGTCAATAATGCTGCACCATGGGTCACTGGTTGAATGTCGATCAGCTGGTTTGATTTGGATCAAGGGTATTTCTATCTAATTTGGTATGTTGTAGGGATATTTTATCTCATTCAAATATGTAGCAGAGACATTTTAGCCTAATCCGAGATTTATAGTAGGGTCACTTTGGTCATATCAGTATATGTAGCAAGGATATTTTAGTCCAACTTGAGATCCATAGGACATTTTGGTTTAAATCATCACATGAATTCCTAACAAAATAAATAAATAAATAAAAAACAAAAAAATAAAAAAAATGCCCTTTTTTAGATATGTAACTAAAAAACAAAAAATTGGAGAACCCAAAGGTCATGTTATTCCCACTAGAGGATTGAGATAAGGGGATCCCTTATCCTCATATTTGTTCATTCTTTGCATTGAGGGTCTCATTGGCCTTTTGAAGAAAGCTGACGGTTCTAAATCCATCATTGGCCTTTTAAAGAGTCAACCATTTACTTTTTGCAGATAATAGTGTCATCTTCTGCAAAGATGAGCCAGAAACAAATAAAAGGTTACAATCATTGCTACAACAGTATGAGAATGCATTAGGCCAATAGATTAATAAGGAAAAAACTTCAATGGTTTTTAACAATAATTTACCATTGGAAACCTGTAGAAAATTTTGTCTTTGTAGGGGGTTGGTCAGGTACAACAGCATGAGAAGTATCTCGGTTTGCGATCGGTGATTGACAAATCAAAGTCTCATGCTTTCTCTGAGATTAAAAATAAGGTTTGGATGAAGCTTCAAGGCTAGAAAGAAAAGATGTTCTCTCAAGGGGGAAGGGAGGTCCTGATCAAAGCTATGGCACTTTCCATCCCAACCTATGCAATAAGCTACTTCAAACTACCAGGAAGCCTATGTACTGAGCTTGAATCAATGATGGCTAGGTTCTGGTGGGGTCAAAGGAAGATTCATTGGATCAGTTGGACCAAGATGTGTGAATCCAAATATAGAGGATTGGGTTTTAAGGACCTACGTGTTTTTAATATGGCCTTGCTATCTAAACAAGGTTGGAGAATTTTGCAAGAGGAAGGAAGTTTGCTGCACAAATTCTATAAGGCCAAGTACTTTCCGAAAGTTTAGTGTTTTTTATGCTCCTTTAGGTGCTAATCCCTCTTATGCTTGGAGAGGAATTTGAGAGGCTAAGCATTTTCTTTTTAAAGGTGGCAGATGGAGTATTATAGGAAATGGCAACACTGTCAAGATTTGAAAGGATTGTTGGGTCCTTGGCTATCAAGTTTTGCAAAGGGATACTAGTGCAGAGCCTGATACAATTGAAGCCAAGGTAGGAGATCTAATTGATGGCAACATAAAATGGTGGGGTGTCAACAAAATTAGAGCTCTATTCAATCCAAATTCAGCTGCAGAGATCTTAAAAATTGTTTCAAACCCAAGTGATGAAGAAGATAAGTAGATATGAGACAAGGAAAAGAGTGGCAGATTTAGCGCGAAGAGTGCCTATAGAGTTTTTAGAGCTAGCAAAGGGGTAAATCATGGGGAACCCTCAAATGCTAGCCTCCACAAGTGTGGAGGACAAATTTATTTTCTGTAAATACAGGTAGATGATCTAAAACATGCCCTGTTGCACTGTCCTTGCATTCAAGACCATTGGACTAGATATGTGCCTCTTTTGCAAAAAGTGGATCTGAATTTATCCTTTAGGGAGATGGCTTTGAGCATAAAGAATGAGGGCACGTGGAAGATTTGGCTAGCTTTGAACTGATTGCATTGGGCTTCTAGTTTAGAAGAAACAAAATGATACATGAGCAGGCAAGTATGGAGCCTACTCAGGTGATTAATTTTGCTTTGTCCCTGAAGAAAGTGCTGCATAGTAGGAGACAGAACCCAACTTCCAAGCCGCAGACTTGATATCGATAGCTTCCTCCAAATGCAGGTTTCCTAAAACTTTATGTAGATGATGCCATGTTCTTTGATCAAAAGAAAGCTGGCGGGCATTATTCTTAGATATAGAAAAGGGGATGTTGTGATGGCAGCAAGCAAAATGGAGGAAGAAGTTTCAGACCCTACTACTATTGATTCTTGCAATGTTTCGGGGGCTGTAGTTGTGTGCAAATTTGGGAATTCAAAAGCTCATTCTTGAAAATGGATGTTTAATGATGATTTTTGAGCTCTAGACTAATAGTGATTCTTTTGCTCCTCAAAGAGTGTTGCTGCAGGAAATTAGAAAACTTATGCAGCTGTTTCAGGATTGTAGTGTTCAACATGTCAATCGTCTTGGTAAGGAGGCTACCCATAGACTTGCTAGACATGTTTATAATATTGTAGATATAAAGATGTGGTGGGATGGTGTTCTTCCTCAGTATCGCAAGCCGTATAGCTGGATAAACATTCTTTGTAATATCTAAATTTAATGAATATAAAGTTGCTTTCCTGTCAAAAAAATAAAACGTGAGATACTCGTGTCTTCGCCGTCGGAAACCACTCAGGAAACCGATCGTTAATTGCTTTAGGGACGGGGAACACATGCATCCATGCATAAAATTAAATCCAACGAGGGGACCGCTCGTTACGGCTTCTGATCCTCCCGAGTGTTATGAGACCACGAGAAACATTAATGGCCAACCTGTCTAATGTAAGATCTCGTCTGTTCCAACTTCGAAAATATTCAATAATGATAATCCGTTTTACGTCATCTAAGTAATTGGAAGGATCCTACGTTCCAACGTTATTTATTTGAAATTTCTGAACACATGTAAATTCACGTGAGCATTTAATATTATAATTACCTATTTTAAATTTGGTAATCGGATCCAATAAAAAATTAGAGAGAACTACATTTGTAATACAAGAGCATGTACTACTGAGCAAAATTTGAAATTGTTGGCATGACACATCACCATCATGCAATAATTTGCTTATAATTTGAGACATTAATTTAAAATAAAAATAAAATAAAAATTAATTTGCTCATCACCATCACCTTCAAGATCAGTTAAATAATTATATTATTCAGATAATATAGACAGTAAGCGCCAAAATAAATTTCCAAATTTGTTTTAATTTAATTTGAAATTTTTAGTTTTTAATTTGTAAGTCTCTTTTCTAAAGTTTTATTTTTATTTTTTATTATTAATTTTTATTTTTAGGGCTTACTTTTTCCACTTTTAAGTTGTTTTCAAATTTGGTTGATTTCTTTTTAATTTTTGTTGTTATTTTTGTTTCTAGTTATATTGATCTTTATTTTTTTAAGTATTATATTTTTTTTTCCAAACTTGGCATGCCGATTAGGTAATGATATTTAAAAGAGTAATGCTACATAAGTATGCAAGTGTCGTACAATCACTTTTAAAAAAAGTAAAGTCCACTATTAAAAAGCTAATTTTTTTTTTCATGTGAGTCGCGTATTTATTTAATTTTTTCAAAGTTATCGCACGGCACTTGCACACTCACAACTGCAAGTATCAATTCTTTATTTAAAAAATAAAAATAAAGAAAGAAACTGATTGCACATATCTAACACATTTGATATGAAATAGAATGACCACTTTCAAATTCAGTCTAGACCTCATATGTCATTTTATTTTCCATAAACACATCATATCAACGCATATTAGTTCACGAGTCTACTTTTATGAAATTCCTTTGTCACTAAAAATTGTGCAAGGCCCAGGAAACTATGGATGAATGTACTAAGAATAAAGTTATATTGGTCTCAGGTGCCTTGAAGAAGCTAGAAACATTTTACCTTTAAAATCATTGTTGTAAATCATGCCTTTAGGAATGTGGTAATTGATTTATCAGTTTCCTATCAGAAAATGCATTGATCAAGTTACATTACCAAGAGAAAGGAACACTTCCAACCAAAAGAACAAAACAATATACATAACTGTTGATTTAAAGAACAGAAATACTTGCTAGAAAGAAAGATCCAAAAAATGAAGCATCTCGTATCTTGATGTCAACCAACGTTAATATCTTTCTACAATTCGTAGAGGATAAGCGCTTCTTAATTAAAATCACTAGGATCTTAGAACTAGTAGCTTAACTTCCCACGACCAGCACAAGTACTACAGGATCGGGCAGAAGAGCACTTTGTACAGTAGCTCCATTTCTTGGGAAGCCTGGAACAGTCCAATTCAGTTATGTTCAGTTCAGTGGATTAGTTCAAGCTTGAGAGAGAGAAGACAAGATATACCCTGCTGTGTATCGAGTAGCCATATTTTTTGCTGTCAATCTTGCCCTCTCGGCACTGTCCTCAGACAATTTCTTAAGCACAAACCCTTCACCTTTGCATTCGGAGCATATACCAGACCCGCCACAATCTTCACAAACTTTCATAGGTATCTGCATATGAAAAAATAATTTCAGTGATACAAATAGCTCTGGCATGGAGAAAAGAGCAGCTCCAGGTGAATAAGCGGATGTAGTTAATACTGTATTCAGTCCATTATATGTATTTGTATAATGTTTGTGTTTGAAAGCAATTAATACATAAAATAATATATGCTGCAAGTTTATAAGGAAGCACAACTGAAAAAAAAAAGGGTGGAAGAGAGAGAACAAAAAATGGAAGCAAAGGTCTCAAAATAAGATTTCAGGAAGAACAACAAAAATTCAATTTATGCAAAAAATGAAACATGATTTTCTTGCCCAAAGTCTGATGGTTTTTAAGCTAACTAAAATGTTCTTGGCAAATCTTCTTAAAATAAATGAACAATAGTCTAGAAGAAACAGCCTCTTTTAATCTATCTATGGCCAAGAGCCCTTTATAGGTCATTCATGAGTTTTGAACAGCCTTGTTGATTCATTTTAAATTTTTCTTTCATTTGTAACCATTTGACTAAGATTTGAATTCTTGTGTTTTTTTCCCTTGATGGAGGTCGGGAGATTCAATAGCATCCAGGAGAGAATGCATACCAGATGACATTTACTATTACACTAATGATACAAATACTGAAAAAAAAAAAAGACAAAACAAAAAACAAAAATACAGCACTTTTTGATTCCTTGCTGAAAGCTCATGCTAATATCAGATAAACAGTATATTACATGTATCTTATCAACATGGTAGAATGCTCCTGGAATAAATTGGATATCAGGATTTCATATAATATCTAGGCTAAAATGGTCTTATGTAACACACTTATTTATCTCTGCAATTCCTCGGTAAGACTTTCCATAGATATGCAATTGTACTGAGGTTATAAGAAAATGTAGCCTCTGGCATTTTATGGTCATGGGCATAGCCCACTACATCCATAGTATACTAGCATCTCTTTAAACTCAAGGTGAAGACATGTAGTGGACATGAGTTCAAAAGTCAATGGAAGTGTTCGGAAATAATTTAACTAGAAGGGCAAAGCATAGATTGGAGCACAGATAAAGCCCAAGACAGTTGAATACAGAGCACAGGTTGAAGTGAAAATCAAACAGAAGCTAGATTGGACCCGCATTCTTGGCTTTAGAGAAAATTGCATACACAAACCCAAGGAATGTACACACAAAGGAGGATACAGCACACTTTGGTGTCTGGATTGCATATATATTGATCGGAAATGGAAGAGTGTGCTGGCCATTGAAAAGCCTACAATAGCACTAAAAAGGTGTATGCAGAAAGAGTGGGGGAGAATAGGGGACCTTTGGGAGTCTGGGAGGCATACATCAAGACTTGGAAAGAGAAACTAGGGGTGTGAGGATTGACAGCTGAATCGTATGGCAGCATGTCAGACCACTATGCAGTGGAAAGGAAACAGATTTTCTGGAGGATGACAAATCAGCAGCCAGTGAGTCCAACATTTCATGGTTTGCCCGGAAAGAAGTACAAACTTGGGAAATTGCTGAAAGTGCATCACAGTGGCTTCAATTAATAAGAGGAGTTGAATGTTGAGCGTAGTAGTACTGGTACATGCAAGCATGTGGGTGTCCAAAGTTTGATGTTGCCCTGAGCTCTATAAACCAGTGCCACAAAGACTATTGGTCAAACATGTTGCCCGAGAAACTGACTGTGTTGTGTGAGACTAGGAAAAAATATATCATACTTTCGCCACTGTAATTTCCATATAGAAAACCTTTAGTGGGTACATTATAAAGATATTGAGATTGACAAGAAAGATGTGACCTTTTAGACCTAGTTCTTGTGGGCTTGAGCTGCTACAGTGAAACTCGTTAATATCTTATATTTTCCTCACAGGTTTTTCGCTTCTTTACTCGTCATAATTTCTCTAACATGCAATGTTCTTCCTTAAAGTAAATCTAATAAATTTACATGCCGCTGTAAGTTAATTATCACCTCAGGTGTCTCAGAAGCCTTAGTTCGCCTTACAAGAAAGGTAGCTGCTGCACCCACAACTGTGGCAGCAATTGCCACAGAGGCAGCTGTTTCTGGTAGAGCAGAAGATACCGTTAATGTTTTTCTGCCCGGTTCTTGTGACTTTCCATCTCTCAACTGGCAAGAATTATGCTTGAAATCCCTAATCGCTTTGAAACAACAAAAATAAGATAAGCATATAAGCAAGCATCAATTCAATCACATTCAACTTCTATTATACAGTAGTAAAACATCGTTAAAACTAAAAACGAAGATCTTCAGCCCATAAAAACAACAATGTCTCTTCCAATAATTGGAAAAAAATTGTTTTCCAAAATTTAGTTTCTTTATTAGTTGATTTGCTAATGCATTTAAAAGTTTGCGTCATTTTCAAATTAATCAGCATATACGGGTCACAACAGGTACCCATTGGACAAAAGGTACACTCCAGCATCAAATCCAAAAATCTGACTTATAGTTGCCATACATAAAAGCAGGAGACATTAAACGAGAAACCAAATCATTGAGACCATACAATTTCAGTGATATTGAAGCATTAATAAGCAGGGAACACAAATGACCCAAAGCACAAGCTTGGTGGTTCAAACTTGGGAAAACAGAAAATAACTAAAAGGCTGCCTTTTTCATCATCTGCAATGCACCATTTTCATGATGGACACTACCAATATCTTGAAATAGAGCCCTCTTTAGATACTAACAAATATACCCCTTGTTTTGTTATTAGTTAATACTGATCTTGGACTTCATCAGCTGGGAAGTGAGCAGCGAAGGTTTTCGCAGCCAATGTTTTCAATCCAGCTATCATATTACAATTATGATGCCTCATGACAGTTAACATTTGTTTTATAATCATTGGCTCATCGTTGTGACTTGTATGAATTATTTATGAGTGGTGTCTGTTTTGCAAAACTAGAATTCATAAGATACCATCACAGATCTGCAAGCAAGAAATCAGGTGAATTCAATCCACCAGAGCCTAAAATAGAACTGTAAACCGAAGTTTGCTAACTAATAATTACAGAAATGTGATTTCTTCGGTGCCACCACCTCCAATGTTTTATATGTGTATAACTTGATGACAAAAGGTACAGAATTTTCCTGTCCGCCAAAGGTATTAACCCGAAGTGCAATCCCTAAATGTTTAGCTAAAGGTAGTCACTTCACCCATCAAATCACAGAAAACTCATTGAAGTGCTCGACTTCAACCAGCGTCAATGCTCCCCATATCCATGGTTTCCCTCAACACCCACAACAACTCTTAACAGGTTTTAAAATCACAGACATGCAACCATCTGTATCTTAATTAGGGATCCATTACAACAGAAACCTTCCTCCATAAAGATCACAATTTATGAATGAATAGGGGGTTTCACCAAATCAACAGGAACCCAGTTCCAAATGTCCCTCAAATGCATATACACACCCATCAACAACCCCGTACTAAAGCCACCATAGCTCGATCTGCAATGGGCATTTTCCATTATGGCCATCTCATTTTCTCTCACAACTGTATTAATTAGTGAGTGTTGGTGCCTATTCATCTAAAGCAAATAAACCAACTACTGCTGTCCTTTTTATTTATCAAGTTTCAAAGGGCATCTTCTTTTAATTGCTATATGTTTATTCTCATAATTGTAACGCATGCCCATCAACTACCTTCAGTAAGTTTCACTACCTACATACCAAAAGAGCATATAACCAGAAAAATAGTACAAATAAATGCCCATTTACAACTGTTAGAGAGAGGAAATAACTACGATGAATTTGAATTTTTGAACCATTTTTTTCTTTCGAAATTTTGTATGCAAAAGGAGAAAGATGGAGTAATCTTACTCTTAGAAAAGGAGGGAAAGGAGAGGGCGTGCAGAGCGGGCACCATTTAAGAAGGTGATTTCTTATCTTAAAAGTTCCCGCATTGTGAATACTTGGTTCCCTTATCTCGACAGCTGGGAAGTGGGAAGTGGGAATGGTTACAGACTTGCAGTTAGTTTTAAACTTTTAAGCCCTCGTTCATTCAAATAATTCCGTAGTTGCCATTAAAATTACAAAAATTCTATATGTAATAATTTTAAGTATGATTTTGTACGCTCTAGTGATATGATTAGTTATTTATTAAAAAAAGATATAATTAATTATGTATTGAAAAAAATTAATATAATTAATCATATTAATAGAATATATAAAAAATACATATAAAAGTAAATGTACGTAACTTTATTTTTAAAATTATATCCGTACGAGGCACGTGCTACGAATCGGATACATGATTTGGATCCCCTGCACTCTTTAAGTATGAAAGATGATTTATCGGATATTCGTACTTCGGTCATACGTTACACTTCCATTGGATAGTAATATTTTATTATTATTAAAATTCAATATTAACTTTTAAAAAAAAAAATTGGCAATGATAATTTTGCTATTTCAAAACCAAAAATACAATTTAATATCTTCTGTCGAGCATGACACAGGCGACAAATTATAGGAGTGAAAAACGAATGGACTGATTTTTTATTTGTATAAAATCGACCGTTTAAGGAGTAGAAAAATGGCAAGATCGGTTCAGTCGGTTTCCGATCAGTTTGGCGGTTTTAAATGGTTTTGGGTGGCACTATGAGAAAGAGATGGGTGGTGCAATGAGAGAGAGAGAGGATGGCTGGACCGAATGGGAGCCAGTAGAATAAGACCGGCATTCAGTTACGACATGAGAGAGATATGAGCCGGCAAAGGGAGCTGCGTAAAAGAGGGGAGAGAGAGAGATGGTGTAAGACTTGCGACTAAGGAAAATGAAATGAAGAAGATGGGAGGGGAAGACTAGGTTAAACCCTAATCCAAAACGAAGTAGTTTGATGCGTTAAATCAAACCATGTCATTTCTTATTAAACGACGCGACATTGTTTCTTTTTTTTTTAAAAAAATTGTTAGTTAACTCATTTAAATAAAACAATATCGCTTTGTATAAGGATAAAATTAAAAATATTTATTATATTGGTCAGTTCACCAATTTGAAAACAATTCAAACAAAAACCAAACGGTTTCTAACATTTTCTACCACCGACCAACTGGTTCTCCACCGGTGTCGATCGTTTACAAACTTCAATGTTCGGTGACGGTTAGTTTTTGTACACCCCTAACAAATAAGGAAAATATAACAAATAGATTTCTAATCACTTAATACCTACTAAGAAAAGATAAATACCAAATGGAAGCTAATGGAATGAGACCAACGTGTAGTTGCAATGTGAGAGATATATGGGCTGACAAACGAAGTTGCGCAAAAGAGGAGAGAGAGATGGTGTGAGACTTGAGAAAGAGAAAATGAAATGAAGAAGATGGGAGGGGAAGACTAGGTTAAAATTGTTACAATTTCAATAATTTAGAATCAGTTAAAAGATGTGATATATATGTATATGTATATATATCACTAGCAAGTAATGCTATATATAATCGTGAAGTGTGTAAATACCGTACAATCATTTTGAAAAAGAATATGATTCACTATTAAAAACTTAGTTTTCTTTTTATGTGAATCTTATTTTTATTCACTTTTTTCAACGTGATTATACGACATTTATACATTCATGACTGTAAATATCATTTTTCACAACATAACTCTAAATTAATTCATGCAAAAATTTCAAGTGCAGTTTATTTTGTGTATAAAGTACTCCTTGCACATCTTATTAATGTAATTTGTTATATCATTTTTTTAATATAAAATAACTAATTTAGCCAATCACATTAGTGGAGTGCACAAGAAGTATTAAAAAATGATTGTATATATCAGAACTCATGTAGCATTTTACTGCAAAGTATGTATGTCATTTGGTCTTGATCATTAACAAAGTACTCATTGTTAGCTATATATTACATTTGAATCTCAGGATTATATTTTATTCAATCTAGTGGTCATAATTAAAATCATATATATGATTTATTAATTGATAATATATAATATTTATCAAACTATTGCATGCCATCAAAGCAATTATTATAAATGAATGACAATTATCATAACGGATATTAATTATAACTATATATAAACCTAAGACGACCCATGGTTGTCTGCAGAAAAATGATTCTATTTGCAAGTATGACAACTTAATTCCACGTGATCAAATTAACGAAATTTAAAAGAGTTTTGCTACGTACAAGTAAAGTCGCGTATTAATCTGCGTATTAATACTGATTAATTTATATTTAAAATTTAAATTAGTACTGTTTTCAATAAAATCTAATTGTGCTTCCGATTAGATTTTTTTAATTTAAAACCTAGCACAACTTAAGAATTGGGGCATGCATGTAATAGAAAACATGCATTAATGGATTAGTTAGTTTTGAATCTCTCTATATATATATGAAAAATTCTATTCATCATCTCCACACACCACACACCATGTTTATTTTTCTTATTTTTATTTTTTTCTCTCGTCAAATGTGAGGTGTATGGATGATGTATAGAAGAACTCAATTAGTTTAGAAAAAATAAAATAAAATAAAAATTAAAAATAAATAAATAATAAATAAAAATAAGTGTGGCATGTGGTATATGATGATGATAGATAGCAAAGCTCTAAATAATGCTATACACCTTACTCTTATCTTACTTTTATCCCACTATATAAGATATGACACATTAATCATCATTTGATGATAAAAAAATATCTAGTAAATAATCGTTCAATTGTGATAAATATGTCACATCTTATATAGTGGGATGAAAATAAAATTGTAGTACGGTGTAAAGAATTTTCTATATATATATATATGTGTGTGCTTAGGCTGCGTTTGGATGTTAGACTGAGTTAAGCTAAACTCAGTTTTTTATGAATAGTAGTATGTTGAGATGATATAGTAAGTTTTGTGGGGCCAATTTAAGATAAGTTTAAATGTGTTTGAATGTTAAGATGAGTTTAGTACTATTTATGGGAAGTTGAAAAATATATGGGGCCACCAACGATTAGGAAGGTGTTGTAATGATTGAATAATTAATTTATTAAATCCTTTATTAATAAATAACATAAAATTCCCTCGTTGCATGTGAAAAAATTAAAACAAAATATTTCCAGTACTATAAAAACAAAATTTTCTTACTCCAAATTTATAAAAACAAAATGAAATAATTATCAATAAAATCACAATAGTATCATACCCACATTTTATTCTATTATTTATTTATATATTATTTAATTAGCGATAAATAAAATACATGTAATGCGAAAGAAAAAAAAATTGAGTCACCTAGCACTCAAGACATATGTCTCTCGCTCAAGTAGGCTCTATGTTTGCTACGGATAAGAAATTGAAGTAGATGTTTTATTTTTTTGGTACTTTTTGCTTTTTGAAAGAAAGAGAAAAATAGAGAAAATCAGGTATAGACCGATAGTTTTAACTTTTGTCAATTGTGGGTAACAGTGTCTCACAAAGTCTCAAGATGAAATACACTTGACGAAGACTCAAGTGTGTGTAGTTGTTGAATAAAGTCTTAAATTTAATTGCACTCAAATAAGTCGTCTAACAACCAATCGAGCCCTTAGTGATCATAAGCTGAAAATACTGTCATATGACAGCATCTAAATTTTCAGAGAATTAATCGTCAGTTACTGCAAAACAAAAACATTCTAACCTTAGTTTCAAGCTAGCTAGTTAGGCCTTAATCGTGGACATGATTGATCTCAACATCGTTGTGGATATATATAGCTAGAGACTCGAGTGTAGTACTGTTTAGCCTTGTAACATAGATTCGCTGATCTCCTCTTTTTAATTACCGATCCGTACGTACTTGATCATGCATTAATTTATAATTGCATCTTCTAATCCATATTCTCCATGTGACGAAAGAAGGTAACAAGCCAATCTCATGACATTGCAGTTGAACAAAAGTAGTCAAAAAATATATGTATGCCATACATATATATATATATGAGCTTCGATGTAATAACCAATTAAACTTTTAAGAAAATTATATATTTTAATGTCTCATGTAATTATATGTATATGTTCAAGCGTCGTGACATTGCAACAATAACAATATGTGTACTCATCATCTCCATATCCCATACACTGCACACCATACATATTTTTATTTTTATTTTTATTTTTTTTAATTTTATTCCTCTTAAACTAATTAAATTTTTCTACTCATTATTCATACACCACATATTTGATAAGAAAAAAATAAAATTAAGTGCAATGTATGGTATGTGGGGATGATATGATCAATATAATTTTTCATATATATATATATTTGATTTTTTCTTTTTTAATTTTGATGAGTTTGAGGTAATTTTTGAAGGACTATCGGATCAATGCTTGTGTACTCATGTTGGTGGTAGGGGAGTAGGAACTGCTGAGTTTTATGTCATGTACCTGAAATGAGAATATGCAATAATTAAAGAGGCCGGTGCTGCGCGCTGTGATGAAGTGCAGTGCACAAGGATGAAGAGGAAAGCTCGACAGCTTTGTTAGTTGTAGAGATTGAATACAGCATCGTCTGCTGTAATGAAATCACCGTTATGTTAGTTGGTCTTAAGTGATACGGTGTCGTTTCCTTTAATGAGTTGTAAATGGAAGAAGTCTTATACGCTATCATTTCTTTTAATGAATGGTATTAGATAGGTGCAACGGCAAGTCGTTTGTAGATGTAAGGCATGTCATTGATTGTCATTGATCAGTATAAAAGCAGCCATGAATTGGGTTTGAGGCCAACTCTGGAAACCACTCAAATTCTCTCTCTCTCTCTCTCTCTCTCTCTCTCTCTCCCTCCCTCTAATCTCTATCATTCTCTGGAGGAAGAGTCCCTCGAAGCAGTCAAATTTGATCTTTCTCAACACAGTTATACAAGGGTCCACTACATTTTACATTGCATATTCTGCAATTTAAGAGTCAGCTCGAATCTAAGCTAAAAGTACCCTTCATAAATGGAAGAAATTAATGTAAGCTAAAATACAGATCAAAGTCATTATTCCCTTGCCTAGCTACCACTGACGTCGGTGCATATATATTGAATTTGCAGCATTATGTTTTTGTGAACTTAGCATTCCTCTATGCATAAATGCGGAACATACTAATTAATGGACTTGTGGGTTTGTTGTTGCATGGAAAGGATCATATTTCGCACGGATAAGAAAAATGGAATTTTACGTTACTTAAATTTGTTGCAAAAAACATAAAATGCATTGCTAACAAATAATCACGACGTGTTTTGTATTTTTTGCTACAAATTTAAGTGACACAAAAAGTTATTTTTCTTGCAGTGACGTGCCAAGCTGCCTTAATTAATTATTTGAAGCTTAACTATATGGTCCTTGATCAGTGATTATACAAAAAAGTTGTTGGTTGAAAGGTCAGATTATTGATCTTTGCCAGCCTCCATATATAAGTTACCTTGTCTCTGCAACGCTTTTGCTTGGTGGCCCAATGGAAAGATCCCAGTTGCCTGCGTGGGAAAAACAAGAGAGAGATGATCTAAACATGATATCAAATGATCGATCATGTGTTTGTAATGAAACATTTTAATCATTAAATTATTTTGGGAATTGTTTTCATCATGAAATTAACATGAATATATATATGTATATATATGTATGTATATATATTCTTTATGATCACAAGAATATTGACACTGCAATAAATTCAACTGGTCATGCTAGTGTCAAAGGCCTATGGCTTAATTGGCATCAACTCTAGCCTCCAAAATGGAGGTCCGTTCGAAACACCCCTTTCCAAATGTATCCAAAAAAACTGGTCATGCCAGTAGTACTCGACCAACAATATTCCAATATGGATGTTCTGTGGAACTGCATGTGAAGAGTGCTAGGGAATTAATCACAAATTAAACAAGACGAACACAATTAGGATTGACTTTAGATATTGGATTCGAGGTGAAAATATACACTATATATAATATAATTTTATATAATCAAATGGGAAACAAACAAAAAAAATATAAATATATATATATATATATAAGCTATTTATTACACATTCAATCCATTAATTTATAACCAACCATGACATCCTCCCAAGCATAACTCATGTTTGCCATTTTCTACCAAATATCCCTGAAATTTCAATTTTAAAATATGACTGCGCGCATATAAGAAGTACTGTGAAGAGATTTTGCTTTTTGTGTCAAAAAAAGAGAGGAGAAAGCGTGGCAACATCCTATCTGCATGCTAGGACATTCGGAAGTTGAGGGCATCAAGCATTTATAGGAAATCTTCTGATTATTTATAGTTTCTTGTTTTAAAAAACTCCGTTGGCCGTATATATTAAATAGAAGATCATTTCTTTTATTAAAGTGGAGAGAGAGAGAGAGAGAGAGAGAGAGAGAGAGAGAGAGAGAGAGAGAGAGAGAGAGAGATTTACGGGTAGATATTAAAAGTGACTTCTATCTATGAAGACAGCTATCTCATGTGTATACACTTGTCAATCTAACAAAGTCCTGTAAATTTGTCGATAAAACATAATTAATGCTTATACGTCGAAGTGTTGTGAACACAACATAATTGATCAGTGTGTGCATGTTCACCATCTGCCCAAGTAGCTAGCTAACATAAATATTCGTTAATTGATCTCTGACGAACGAAAAAACCAAACTATGTATGGAACAAACAGTAGTTTGAGAGACATTTTGAATAAGGATATTGCAATAACAGAAACTCACGGGCATCGTCACTTGTTTGATCCACATTCAAAAAGGGTACCCACCACACGCCCCAAAAGTTATTTCATTGCTATATTAGTAGTGAGTTGTGCCAGACCTGCCGCCTTCAGCTACTCACGAGCCCATTTAATTCCCTTTCCCTTTTTCAAACTCTCGACCTGCATGCTACCCCCCTTAAACTTACCCTCTTACGTACTATAAATATCTCCAAACCCACGAACTAACTCTGCCACGAACCAACCAAAAGCCCCAACTCAAGTACCCTAAATGCAGTCTTCCATGACAACATTCTACGTGTTGGTGTTCTGTGACCTCCTTCTTGTGTTATCTTCTTTACACACGAACATGGCCGCTCGACAAATCCCATCTAGTGCTCCGAGCACAATTGTGAGGCCATTTGTTTCTGAAGCTCACGAGTACGTAACCATCAAGCCTCGGTTCCATCACAAGCATAGAGTTTTTAGAGGAAAGGGATTCAAGAATTGCTTACCAAAAGGGTTTAGACATTCCTCTGCTCCGAGCCGCTTCGTGAACTACCACCCGCTTGTCTCGCCAGAGTGTGCTTCTTCTAACAGGCATTAACGACGACGCATGCATGTTTCCGGATTATTTAAGAAGAAAAAATATTTAATGGAGGTGAATATATCGATTGAGGTTGCCATATATATATATATATACTTATATATATGCATCGTTATTCTGGCCGCTTTCAAGGCGCTCACGGTTTAAGTAATTCGATCGGGATATTTTATATATATATTTGAGAGAATTATATATAAGACATCTCTCGTAACTATACCCAATAGTTTTGGATGATAGTTTTTTGGGTTGATCATTGTATTCATAGTCGTAGTTACTGTAGGTAGGGTAGGTTCTTCTCCTTTTACTTCTTCTATTTTGTTTTTGTTTTTGTTTTCTTTATTATTATTTTTTTCACTGTTTCTACTGGCTAAATGTAAGCATGCACGCCATTTTTGAACTATGCAGCCGCTACCAAACGTATTTGTATTGCGTACATGAGCTTGCAATAAGCACCAACAAGCTCTTCCATTACTCCTTAATTAGGAGGCATGATTAATTTAACCATGTGATGCGAAGCTAAGGTTATAATACTGCCTAATTTAAAATTAAGAAAATTCATTAAGTACTTTCGAATTATGGATAGTGCCTTATCCGACTTTTTAGGATTGGGTCTGATCAGATTATACGGATTGATCGGCCCATCGGGCTTCGTGCACAGGCCTAGATAGGATAGGAGTTTCGCGTATTCATACTCCAAAAGTTGGTAATAAATTAATAATTACTAGGGTCGCATTGAATCTCAAATAAATCTGGAATTTAAATTCCAGCCACTAAATTCTGACATTGAGAGAATCATGCATTCTCTTTGCCTTTGACCTGGAAAACCCAAAAAAAAAACAAGTACTGTTTTAAACTCATTTTAAATAGAAGGAGATCGCGCAAAATTTAAAAACTTCATATTCAAATAATAGAATTTCAATGTAATTAATTAACAAAGTGGTTGACTATTATATTTATTAATTGGTTGTAAATTGAATTATAAAACAATTGTAAAAACAAAAATTTTATAGTCACTTTTACTTACTTTTTTGTATACTTCACTGATGTAATTAGTTGTATATTAAAAAAAATTGATACTGCCAATCGCATCAATGAAGAACATAGAAAATACACAAAAATAACTATATATAATATTACTCTCGTAAAAATTATCGCTATATATAATCAGGTCGAAAGAGCCATAATTCACGTATATAATGTTTTTTACACCACTACTCAGGGCCCTAATGCACGGTGCATCCTGCGGCTTTTCATCATCATGGCATTCACAAGATTGACACAGCACTCACCCACCAAGATCCAGACTGCATTGTACGTTTGATTATGTTTAACCAAAGATTTTGTACGAGATACACATGATCTTTCATTATTCAGTTGCAATGCACACTGCTAAGATTATTATCTCACGCCCCAAGCACACGAAAAAGGTTGGTCTTGGGGCTTGGTTCCTCCATCAAAGCATACCCTACCTGACGGGAAATTAACGTAGCAACGTCAGAACTACCGAGAAATACTCGTGATCTCCATTCATGACCCCATTCGATTTCTTTTGTTTTTTCAAGTTGACTTAAAAGTTCTATCCGTAAACAACGAGGAAGTATAACTGTTAACTGATCAGGATGTTTAGCCCGGTGATCCTACTTGCTTGCTTGGAACCAGAAAATGCAGAGTTAAAACAGTAACCGTAGGAAAGCATGCATTCAAGGCAAACAGGCGTCTCTGAGGATTTGATAAACATAAAACCTAGCTATACAAATCATCTTCATCAGCTCCACCAGCCGAAGTGGTGAATGGATCTGCCCCCGTTGCCCCGGTTTGGGTCTCAGAGAACCTGAATTCAGTTCCAAAACCTCTTGACTGCTGCAACGTCTGAGCAAAAACCTGGTATTTGCGTATATCAGCATCGCTGACACTCCTCCGAGCATACTTCATGGACTCCTCAAAATGAGCAGCTTTGATCTCTGCCACCTCATCCTCCCCATCCTCGTCCATAGCCTCAGGATTCTCCCTTCCCCTTCTCTCTCTCTCTATATCCTGCAATAATATCAAATTACGTCAAAACCCGTGTCAAGCTATATGTGTAATAATTATTGCACCCTACCATTTTTTTTTTAATAATTAATTAGAGAAATTTTATTCCAAGTAAATAGGCGTAACCCAAGTTCACAAGATGTATACAAATGAGAACACCTACTCACAAGCTAAAACAGAATAGAACTAAAGCAAAACATTACAATCACTCCCATTCCTTACAAGATTCTTCACCCAAAAACTAATGGTACTAAGGAAAAACTCTCCAAGTTCCTCTAAAGAGCGTTCACAATTTTCAAAGCACCTCCCATTCCTCTCCAACCAAAAACACCAAAGCAAGCACCAGGGGATCATTTTCAACACTGCAGTGCTGTTACTTCTCCCTACAATACCTTGCCAGCATGCAAAGAAATCTACCCGTTTAAAAATTAAAAAGTTTCCTCTCTCATTTTTTAGGATAATGCTTGGTTGCCCTCCAAATGTGCCCCCAAAAGTGCCCCCTAGTGCATTTTCTTTTCTTTTCTTTTTTGAATGTTTAAAAAAGGTACACTAGATGTATACAAGAGAAAACGCCTCGCTAGGGAGCAGAAATAGATATAAGGAAATCATGAACAAAGCCCAAGAGAAAGAAATTAGAAACTAATCCAATCTAGACCAAACCCAAAGCTGTAGGAGAAACAATATACATTACAATTATAAACGCATTCCTCCTAAGCTATAGAAGAAATGACAATTTGAGGACAAGGTGAAAGAATAAAGATGCTGAATGGCAATGGAGTACAGTTCCAAGAGGAACATACAAGGCAACACATTTCCCAGACCTTTCAAAAATTGATAATGGGATGCAAAATCAAGGAACATGTGAAATAGATTACCTTTTCTATGTTCTCTCTTATAGCATACTTGCATGCCCGCTGGCATATCTCTGTAATGTCCGCCCCACTGAAACCTTGAGTATACTTGGCCAGTGCTCTCAAATCAACATCTTTTGAGACAGGTGATTTTCTCAAGCATGATTTAAAAATTTGGTAGCGCGAATCCTCATCAGGAAGAGGAATATAAATTAATTGGTCGAGACGACCTGGCCTCAGAAGTGCAGGATCAATTATGTCAGGCCTGTTGGTGGCTCCAATTATGAAGACAGTCTTTTTTGCAGACATGCCATCCATCTCAGTCAGGAGTTGGTTCAGAACTCGATCAGCAGCACCACCAGCATCCCCAACGCTGCTTCCTCTCTGCAACAATAATGATTATAAAATTAAATCTAAACCAAGACCAACAAATCAATCAGACAGGATAATATGCAAAGCAGGATTGAATTATGTAACCCACACAAAATATCAACCATCACTCAATTAAGAGCCAAATCTTTCATCTACTTTTATCTGTAAATAAGTACCCATGCATTCTGTGTAGAGTCTACAATGCAAAGTTCCAAAAGACAATTCATTGGAGTCAAACAATTCCTTTTTTAAAGCTGGGAGAATATTACGTACTAAAACTTAAAAGCCTAGATTCAAACAAGAAACAACCTGAGTAGCAATCGAGTCAAGCTCATCAAAGAAAAGCACACATGGTGCAGATTGTCGAGCCTTGTCAAAAATTTCTCGAACATTGGCTTCACTCTCACCAAACCACATTGTCAGCAGTTCAGGGCCTTTGACACTGATGAAGTTTGCTTGACATTCATTTGCAATTGCCTTGGCCAAGAGAGTTTTCCCACATCCTGGGGGACCATAGAAAAGGACCCCCTTTGAAGGTGACATTCCAAATTTCTCGAACTTCTCTGGGTGCTCCACAGGATACTGAACAGTCTGTCACAGAGAGAAGGCAAAACAAGTTTACAGATATTCAATGGTAAAAGAATAACAAGAAACAGACTGAAATCGAATCTAGAAGAAAGACTTACCTCTTGAAGCTCCCGCTTAACATTCTCAAGGCCTCCAATGTCCTCCCAGCTGACATTAGGCACTTCAACAACCTGTTCAAACATTAATCAATCAAAAAATTTAACTTAAAATTTAAGCATCTATACAACAAGAGTAAAGAAACCTAGCGAAAGATTTCATCAAAACAAACTCACAGTTTCACGCAAAGCAGATGGGTTGCTTGTTCCAAGAGCAGTGTGGAAGTGCTCATTGGTAACGGCCATGCTGTTAAGTATCTCAGCATCAATAGATTCATCTTCCAAGTCAATCACATCCATCTTCTCTCTAATGCACTGCAGTGCGGCTTCAGTACAGAGAGCTGCAAGATCAGCACCAACATACCCATGGGTATCTTTTGAAATTCTTTCCAAGTCAACCTGTAGGGTGAGCAGAATTTACTACCAGCTCTATGGTAATAAAGTTAGGCATCTATTAACAGAACATGAGATATAAATTCTATTACCTATATAATTTCTGGAGTATCCTCTTTGTATTCCAATCAGCCACCTCAACATTTCATTTTATTTTAGTAACCTATCACAACTCTTCACATGCTAAAAAAGCCTTCTATTGAATTGTCTTTATTACTACAATAAACTCACTCAATTATTGACATGAAGATTTCTTTTAAAACAAATAGCTCTGAAGATGAAATGTTTGCTACCATTTATGACTACTAATTCAATGGAGAGGGGAAAAAAGACTTTTCATCTTATACTAGATATTGATTTCCCATTACTTCTCTCTTCGGCTTTCCCACCATTAATCTTATTGTAGTTATTGACTTTTTGTTATTTATTCTTTTGACTTCCTCATGTAATAACTATTAAATTTTAATTGCACAGGTTGACAATTAGTTTACTAAAAGTTCAAGCAAATGCTGAGCTCATATTGCAGGTAATGTGCCATCATGGTATTTCGAGTCCTCAATTGGATCCAAATCCACAAGAATCTGTTGCAGCTCCAATATATGACATGCACTGGACAACAAGGTCAAAATAGGTGAACTTACATCATCAGAGAGCTTCATGTTCTTGGTATGGATACGAAGAACTTCAAGACGCCCAACTTCATCAGGAACACCAATGTCTATTTCCCTATCAAACCGACCAAACCTTCTCAAAGCCGGGTCAATGCTGTTTGGACGATTTGTAGCCCCAATAACTATAACATGAGCCCGAGATTTCAGTCCATCCATAAGAGTCAACAGTTGTGAAACAATTCGCCTTTCAACTTCACCATGTGTCTTCTCCCTCTTAGGAGCAATAGAATCAAGCTCATCAATGAAAATAATAGATGGAGCATTCTTCTCAGCTTCTTCAAATGCCTTCCGGAGATTGCTCTCACTCTCTCCAGCCAATTTGGACATTATTTCCGGCCCATTAATACAGAAAAAGAATGCCCCAGTCTCATTAGCAACAGCCCTTGCTATTAATGTTTTTCCAGATCCCGGGGGTCCATAAAGCAAAATTCCTTTGGGTGGCTTCACACCAATTGATTTGAAAAGCTGGGGATGCCTTAGTGGCAGCTCCACTAACTCACGAATCTGAGCCATCTGCTTCCGAACACCGCCCACATCATCATAACCAATTTCATCCAACCTATCCTCATCCTCCCTTCTGACAGGTTCCCCCTCACAGAAGATTTCGGTGTCTGGGGCAACCACACAATACTCCCCTGGGTCAGTTTCAATGACCTTGAACTCCACACTTCTCATACCTCCTCTGACAAGGAATAAATCTCCCTTCCTAACAGGACGATAAGCCTCCAAGAAATAAGCTGCAAACTCAATGGAAATGGTGTCACATAACATTAGAAAGGATTAAACCAGTGATTCAATAAGAACTCTTGCCATAAAAAAGACATTCGAATGTCATACTAAAAGCACTTTTAAAGGGGAATTTTCAAGTAATATACCTATTTTGGTCAGCGTTCAAAATTTTCTGCTAAAACCAAATGCCATATTCATAGGTCCACGGTTCCATTTGAGGTAAATTACAACCAATATATGCATGCAAGATGAGACTCACAGTAGAATAAATCAATGCTCAAAATCTCCCTGAACGTAGACACAATTGCACTAACTCCTTTAGAACTTATGGAGAGAATAATTAGATCCTTCTTTTAGACTTCCCTCTAAACTGATAGTGGCACGAATGACAGTCATGTGGAATAACAAGAAACAGCGAAAGAGACAGACCGGATTAAGAGAAAATTTTTAGAAAAAGAAAAAAAGGATAAGAAACACAAGAAGAGAGCTTCCTAAAAGAATCTTCTATCACCATAGCAACCTCCCTTCTTTACCACAACCTAATCCGACTGAGATGCCAGATATAGTTGTACTTGTCTTGAACCTTCTAAACCCTAACTATTTCCACATCCATGATGCAAGGGGCTTGAGACAAGTGGCCTATATCAACAACTTGATATATCTTGATAGCCTCCATGGGGATGGATAATTGACAAGTTGCTTTTTACTGCACCCAAAGGCAGAGATTTGTCCCTTTGCTTCACCAACCAATTCATCCCTGAAGCACATCCACTCATTCCCTCAACAATGCTACCGTGCTCCCCCAATCCTTGACCTAACAGAAATCCTTTACAGGTTATCAGGTATAAAGTTCTGATCTTTCAGGGTAGTAGGTACCCATTTCAGTTAAAACGTTTTTCCTTTTTCTTGTCTCTCATTTTGGATGGTGTTCACTAAGATGTTAGAGATGGTAATGGTTGAGAAGGGTCAAAACCGTGTCCTTTGGAAGCCCATCACAATCACATGGAATATGAAGGCTAACAAAAGGCTCAGTTAACTCATCAAAAAACAAATTAAATAAAAAAACATTTGCTACCAGTTGAACCCCTTATCCAAATAGAATGGGAGAGAGAGGAGCCACTAATCTCACAAGGAGGATATATTTGATGAATTCACAAAACCAAGAGATAAAAACTAATTCATAATTTCAAACAAAGGTGACAGTTTACATGTAAATCTCAATTCACTACCAACTAGAAAGAGTCCAGACCACTTACTCTTTATTAACTAAAAAAGAAAAAGAATCCTCATCTCATGGCTAAGAATACTAAGTCCCCAAGACCAAGAAAAAGAATCTTTATTAATGGATGTTGGAGTTCATCCAGACCAAGAATTACTTTGATAACAACTTCATCGATGAAACTGTCTTTCAGAAGAAGAAAATAATGTTCTGGATGCCTCAAATATTTTAATTCCCAATTATTGGGACAATGCAACAGAGTGAAACATAGCCAATGAAGGGATCCTGCATGCAACATACCGGAACTGTGCTAATTTGGAAGACATAACAAAGTGAGGGTGGGAGTAATGACCTTGAATGAAAGCAAATGTTTACTTTCCTACAATCTATAGCTTAAAATAACAAACAGTTCGAAAAAGTAATGCCTCAAGGGGAGGGAGAAAAGAAACAGTAAAAACCTTCCGCTTGAAATGAAGGAACTTAAGCATTGGAAAATGCATCAAAACATGATTTTATTTTTTTTTAATCTCTCTCTTTCTTGCTAGATGAATTTCTAGTACACATTGCATTAGCATTTTGAATGATAAATTCATTTCTCATCTAATACAAACGCATAAAAGAAGAAAGTATCCACATTCATGGTTAAAAAACACTTACGTTTCAGGTATGCATCAAACAGACTACCAGTAACACCTTCAATAGTATCATCAATGGGCAGTATGTGGACACGTTTCCCATACTTCACATCAGGGCACTGGTGCACCGATACTACATCTCCAAGCCGAACCCTCAGATTTGATCTAACAACCTTGTTCATTCTAATCTTTGGAACCTCACACGTGTCATCAGCAAGAGCAATGCAGATTGTATCCTTACGTTTCTTGCCCTGCCATCCAGTTTGCCAAATATAATATTTTTTAGAAAAAAAAGACACAATGAACAAAATACTCTACCACTGCATTTATAAATTTTATGAAACAAACAAGAGCATGGGAATGCAAACAACAACTGCGCAGAAATACGATGACTCCAAAAACCAAGTTTTTGTTCATTAATCACATCCAAACTCCAACTATTTTCTGTGATATCCTACTAATTTGTTGCAAATTCAAACAATCTTCATTGTACAGAAAAAGCTTATAAAGACAAAGGCATCACCATAACTGCAAAAAATACAGAACAAAAAACGATATTCCCACGGAACTAGATTAGAAAACTTCCTATACAAGCTCTATCATTTCAAGGCACTTGGCTTAATTCAAGAATAATTTTCATGACAAGGCTCTTTCCCAGAGAACATTTCAAAATTTGAGGAGAGCAGACTTGGTTGTGCAAACTGGGATTTAGTTTGAAACTCAAAACTCTGGAAGAAATTTGAGGAGCATAACGCCTTTTTTTTCCCTGAGGGCCAAGAGGATCAATTAGCCATGTAGATCAATTGAAGTATAGAGCAACCTGACCGGGGACCTGGAACTGGTACCGGAACTGAACTACCCTAATTCCATGGCATTCAAGCTAATAAATACCATATAGGGAACATCCATTGGCTGGCACAGATATTGCGAGTAATCATGAACTCCACTAGTTGGTCAAGAAGGGAAGAAAAAAAAGAATATATAAGTCATTAAAGATCGTAAACACTCAATCCCCCTAAATTATTCATGGTATAGCAAATAAGTGGAAGAAAAAAAAGTTAACCAGAGCAGAGAACAAACATTAAGATACTGAGCTAGTCAGCTCCTCAAAGCACAACTCAACCCCCAAGCTGTTTCACCAAACTCTTTGAAGCACAAAAGCACAAAACAATATCCAATGATTGTGTACCCAAGATAAAGCTCCATTATAGCCAAAATAAATAAATAAAATCCCGCAACCAACATCATGGCTATTTCACACAAAACAATGAAACAAACCCCTCAAAGCCTCTGACTTTCAAACAAACAAGCACGACACCAATAATTCATATAATGTTTTTCTGATAAGTACAAATTGGGGAGGAAAACTGTTACGATAAGTTGGCATGCCACGTAATATCCCTTGATTGTGCCTAAGGCCACTCATAAGCTTAACACAAACTCATTTCAGGAATCCAATCAACCCCTCTCCAACCAAAACAATAAACCTAATAATCTATTACCTTGATGAGAATCGTATCACCGCGAAAGAGCTGGAGCTTCTCCATGGTCTCTGGGTGCAACGCCACTACCGAGTTGTCATCGTTGATCGCCTCGTCAACGACTAGCCGGTTTGGCGACTTTTTCCGCTCCAGAATCGCCGTCGAGAAGTCCTTCTTCCCTAATTTCCTGAAATCACCATCCAGTAAAAGAGATAAAACTATTAAATTTCTGCAAATCGGCGCTAAAATTTGCTACAATTGTGGCCAGGGGAGTTGACTTACGAGTCAGAGGATTCGGGTTCGTTAGCCATAATTTGAGAGTTTTTTAGGATCGGAAAATTGTGAGACGAGGCGAAGATAGCTTTGAGAAAAGAGTAATCGGGGTTATATATTAAAATTTGGGGGACCGACTTGTTTGGCAAGAAATATTTCTGTGGTGGTGTTGGCTGCTGGTAATTGGGAGATTGGGAAATGGGAAATTGGACTTGGTTGCTTAAAAGCAGCTTTGGGCCTCTTAAGATTGAAGCCCGTAGCCATCATTGTTGGTGTAGGCCCTATTTACTACTTAAGAACCTATATTTGAACTTATATTTGATATAGAAAAATCTAGTTACAAGCATAATTATGTATTAATCTGTACATCAATTTAATGTGATTGGTCAAAAAGTAGATTTTATTAAAAACAGTGTTAATTTAAATTTTAAGTATAAAGAAATAAGTATTGGTACGCAGATTAGTGCGCGACTTTACTTGTATGTAGCAAAACTCATTTGATATTACGGTAGAAGTATTTAAATAACCTTAAAAATATTTTAATAAGAAATTAAATTATTTAAATATTACATATTAAAATATTGTTAATCTCAAATAAGCTAAAAAATACGTTTAAAGATAATTTTGATGCTTTTCCTCAAATATACTTTTTTAAATAATGCAATATGTAATTTGAATTTTAAAAAGACTGATAATTAATAGATAAAAATACTCATACAATTTTAAGATAATTACAACTTTCAAGAATATGGTCATAATCTTTGATAGTTCAAATAATCATCATTTTTATCTTATAAAGTATATTATTAATTTATTACCAAACAAGCGTAACATGTTTTATAGTGCTTTAAAGATATGGTTACCAAACAGTAAATATTTTTTTAATAGTTAAATATAATACTTCAGTTATAAGTTATAAGTTCTAAAGTTATAAGTTATATTTTTCACCGCAATCTCAAACATGCACTTAGTGTGCATAAAATAGGATCAATTTAATGATGCTTCAAATTTTGGTTCTTTTCCAATTGCAATTATTGCATAGGCAAATTTTATTTTTCTTTTATATTTTTTAAAAAATATTATTTCATTTATTTTTTATTTTATTCTATTTTTATTAAACTAATTGAGTTGTTCTACTCATCATCTATACACCACAGACTTATTATGAAAAAACAAAAGAATTAGAAAAGATATGTGTGATGTGTGAGATGCTAAGTAAATTATTCATTCTCATGAGGATCATCTCAAGCTATCCGAGGAGCAAAATAGTAGCAAGTATGATTATCTAGGTTTTGTAGCAATTTAATCTTATTAATGAATTAAATTACGAAGATATGTATTCAATTTATACCCCTTTAATGGAAGTTGATACTAATTATTTTGCACACTTGTAGGTTATAAGAGATTAATTATTAGATAATTCCAAAATAATTATGCCTAATATTCTCATTATATAATATGATATTAGGTCTATTAAGATTGATACTTTATAAGATTTTTAATTACATAACATATTATGATAAGATAGGAGTATCACATCATTTATATTCTAAGAATACTTGATAATTATCAAGTCATGTGAGCTCTAATCTTATGGTCAATCACTCTTGAGATCAAGATGGTTCTATATTGTAAGGACTTTGCTTAAGCCAAACATCTTGTTATTGATTAATGTTAGTAGTGGGTATGTACCCAATGACCCATGTTGTGTCCACATGGATGAGAAAGTTATTAATTAACTTTTTACCACTAGGAGTTAGTTAATTTCCCACTACTACTACACTTAACTTCAGAAAAATTAATTGACCACCCAATGAGAAAACCCTTTTAATTGGAGTTTTACGTATATTAAAAGAATAAGAGTGAAAATGTGAACATACAAAAAAAGTCTCTCCTCTCTCTCACAATTTCCTAGAGCAACAATCTTGATCAATTCTTGATCTTGAAACGTGAAATTATTTAGGAGATTCTATTAGCCTCCTAAGCAACGTAAAAGGTGTAATTACACCAAAGTTACGTAAGTTGTAAGATGAGCAAAAATACTGGCTTGTGTGAATTTCGATCCTTGAGGTCATTTGAATCAACCGTATTTAACATTAGTATCAGAGTCTATGCTATGTGTTTTCGCCTCTATGAACATGATTACATGTTGTATTGATGTTTTGAAACGGCTTTAAAGCATGTAATTGATGATATGCCATGACTGTTTCTGTTTCAAATTTTTCATTAAAGGCTATGGTATGACATGTTTAAGGTTAAATTCTCTACATAAAAACATTTCTTATAATGTCATAAACATGTCCGTTAAATTTGGTGAAATTTCATTGCATGTAGAAGAAAAAATCTGAAACCTTAATTTTAAAGTTCATGTCTAGATCTTGATTTTGAGCCAACTTTTAACTAACCAAATGTTATTTTTCTAGAAATAAATCTTTTATGGTTAGAAATTTGGGTTCATAAGCTTTAATTTGAAATATCGTACACTTAACTTGGACTTAATATGAATAAATTATGACCAATTGAAAATGGGTGGTCAAATCCAAAAAAAAAAAAACATATTTTTGGATTAAGGAAGAACGGTAACTATTTTATCAGTGTCATTCTCGACCATCTAGAACGCACTCCATCCTTGAACTATTAATGAGTTTTAATCATGTTATATACACAAATATACATTAAGATGACTGAACTTTGTGTTTGGACATCGGAAAACATCGAGAACAATAGGGGTGATATACAATCTCTGTCACGGCAAGTATAGTAGAGGCAAGACAACGTCTTGAGCCAAAACGAAGCCCATACTCGTAGGTGGCGCGTGGGGGCCCGTGCAAAGGTTTGCAATAGTCGTTGTCTTTATGTGTAGCACGGGTACACTTGGGTGAGTCTACAAAGGTCATGCATTTTTTTGTTTATTAAAGCCGTCAGTTGAAAGTATTTTTTTAAAAATAATTTCTAGTAAAAATACTTTGAAAAAATTATTATCATAAAAAATTATTTTTGGGACACTTGTTATACTTCTTCAAGTCCAATTTTTCTATATTACATGAACATTATACAGATTATTTGTGGATGCATGTATTAAATTATTATTATTAAATGCATGTCTATATTGAATATGTGTCTCTAGATTTGATGACCTATTAAACTCTTCTTATTAGTTAAGAATGTGGGTTCTATCCATTGAACCATAAGGGATACATTTATGAATGGATGTTTGAGTTCATTATTATTTTTAATTAAAATTAATAGAGTTGACATTAGTAATTTGGTTTGCTTATGTGTAATGTATGTATTTAATTTCATCTGAATGGATAAGGTGTAGTTTATAAGTATATCGATAATGTGCATCCCTATTTATATATTATTTTTCTAGAAGATTTGTAGTAAGATTTTCTTAGGAAATATAATATTGGAAATGTAATTTTATTTATGTAAATGAATGTGTTTCACGTCTATCGATATACTTGAAAATTACCTCAACTTGATACACCAAATTGTCAATAATGCTTCGAGTGGAAACTATGCGTAATGTGTTTAGCACAATAATTATAGATCTTTCATATTAGATGAATGAATTATGTACATAAATTATGAGCTTTTTTTAGAACTCATCTATAAATTTTATTAAAAATTAATTAGATATGATATTTTGACTTATATAGTGGGGGATGATTACTATCTTTTTGTGAAATTTTCGATCTCACTATATGAAAATGAATTCCATAGTCTAGTTAGATTTTGGAATAAAATTAAATATGTAGTAATGTCAATCTTGTGCAATGAATATAGTAATAATGGTTACTAAGAACGTAATTGCTGACCTTACTAAAGGAGAGAATCTGGATGGGACAAACTATGACAAGTGGTTTAGGAAAATCCAATATCTGCTTAATGAATAAGAGGTCCTAGAAAATCTGTCTAATTTTATGATACAATATGAGGAAGGGAATACTTCCCAACATCGTCGTGATATGGAGGCCTATTAGATTTGGACAAAGAAATATCGATGTGCATGCTTTACCATACTTAGCAGCATGCATCATGATCTTATTGGAGAGTTTGAGAACTGTCCAAGATATGTGGAACCAGCTAAAAATTGCTTATAGGGACATCATCTATGTGCTCTCACTCTAAGATTTGAACAATATGTTATAGACCCTAAACATACCATGACTGAGCATTTGAGGTCGATGTCTGCCTTGATTCATGATCCAAAGGTTGTTGGTAATAATCTCACTAATGAACAACAAATTACTGTTGTGATGCGATCTTTGCTTGAGTCCACATAAGGGCAAATGAAGCTTGTTTTGACACACAATGAGAATATTAAAACTTTTGCTAATATAACTTGCCATTCGGAGCTATAGGTGGAGCACATAGATGCGTACCATAATACTCTTCATGTTTTCTAAGTTAGGAAGCGCAAGGTATTATGGCCTAAACCCAAGCAACATGGGAGATTTGCTGGAGTGGCAAGTAGTCTTGGGCCAATTGATGGAAAAATAGCAAAGTGTCATAGAGGCAACCGTGCTAGCAAGAATAAGTCCAAATTGAAGTGCTATAATTGTATAAAAGTGGTACACTATACTCGTGAGTTGATTGACTTGCAGAATATCATATTGCAGATTTACCACATCGCTCGAGCGGAGGAATTTGGGCGCTCGAGCAAATTCAGGCAGATTCAAACGCTCGATGGCCGCTCGACATTGAGCTCGAGTGGGTTGCGGGAAAACAAGATCGCTCGAGCGAAGTCAGGCAGAATTGAACGCTCGATGTGCGCTCGACAAGCTGCTCGAGCGAATTCAGGCAGAGTTGAACGCTTGATACACCGCTCGAGCGAACATCGTATTTTACAGATCTAGGGTTTTTCCGCCGTCAGGGTATATAAAAGCGATTTTTCATCATATGGGCGTACTTTTGACTGGAGAACACATTTTTAGTATAGAAAAACACAACTAGAAGAATTCAAGTCATTGGTTTTGGAGAGAGAGTTCCACGCATTGCATGTACGTTGGAATCATACATGGGCACAGACGGGAGAGAAGCAGTGAATCATTTCCTGGAGTTTTTGAAGATGAGTTGCGACTGCGAGGAGTATTTTTCAGTGTTTATTTTCCTTCCAATATTTTCAGAACAACTATGGTGAATTCGTTTATGTTGAATTCCATTTTTAGCATGAGCTAAATTTTATTTATTTTAGGAAAACGATGTAACCTAGTTCCGAACTATGCTTGATTATCTATGCTAATTTAAGGCAATTCTCTCTTTGTTTATCTGATTTATTCTAAGTTTATTGCTTCTAATTAACTGGTCATTGATTAGATGACATTTTAATCTTGTGATTTGCTATCGAAAGAGGGAATTATAGGATAGATCTTGAATATGTCGGCATAGGTAAATATAGAGATCGAAAGACTTGTATGAACGTATGTAGTATTTAAATCATTGGTCTTATTGTTTTCTTGCTTTATTAATTTGCATATTCTTGTGTAAATTGATGAATAAGAATAATTTCCAATTGACTATCGAAAGAGGCTTTTGGATGAATTAGAGATTTGCTAATAAACAAAAAGAATTAAATTAAATTAGTTGGATGAGTAAAGCATAGTGAGGAATTAGGTGAAATCGATTTCCTAGAACTTTTCTTCCCCATTAATTTGATCTTCGAACGTCAGTTTTATTTCCTTTGCGTATTTTTCTTTAAGTTGATTTTTAGTTTGAATTACAACTACAAAAATCTTAGTGATTCCTCTAGATAAAATCAAGATTAGTATAATTTTGATATTTGTCAAAAGTAAGGTACCAATCCCTAAGGACGATACTCTTCTTATCACTTTACTATAAAACTACGATACTGTGCACTTGCAGTTTTGCACCGATCAAGTTTTTGGCACCGTTGCCGGGGATTGATTTATTCTTATTCTTTTTGCCAATATCGATACAAAGTAATCTTGGTTTTAATTTAGAATTTTATTTTAATTTGTTCTTACATTTTATTTTTTTTGCTCTACAGGTGAGTTTTTGACGTTGGATGCGCTGTGCTAGATCTCGTGACATTACTCCTTTTGACTCCTTTTGATCCGGAGATTGAAAAAACTTTTAGATCACGAAGAAAAAATAAGATACTAGCCATGGCTGACGAACAACATGAACTATTGCCACGCACCTTGAAGGATTATGTACGGCCAGTTGTGAATGGAAATTACTGGAGTATAAGCGCCAGACTATTAATGTCAACAACTTTGAGCTCAAACTAGCTTTGATTAGCATGGTGCAGCAGGCTCAATTCAGTGGATCGCCATTTGATGATCCCAATATTCATTTGACAATGTTCTTGAAGATTTGCGACACTGTAAAGATCAATGGTGTTACTGAAGACACCATTAGACTGAGATTATTTCCTTTTTCTTTGAGGGACAAGGCTAGAGGTTGGCTACAATCTCTACAATCAGGGAGCATCACTAGTTGGCAGGACATAGCTGAAATTTTTTTTACTAAATTCTTTCCACCTGCAAAAACAGCCCAACTCAAGAGTGAGATTGATCAATTCAAGCAAAATGATTTTGAGTCACTCTATGAAGCGTGGGAAAGGTATAAAGATTTGGTTCAACGCTGCCTACAACATGGATTGCTAGATTGGTTGCAAGTTCAGATATTCTATAATGGGTTAAATGGGCAAACTCGAACTATAGTTGATGCTGCTTCAGGTGGAACTTTGATGTCAAAGACAGCTGAGGGTGCTAGTGCCCTTTTGGAAGAAATGACCTCAAACAACTATCAATGGCCAACTGAGAGGACTGTGGCTAAGAAAGTTGCTGGAATTCATGACTTGGAGCCGATAGCAGCCCTTTCAGCTCAAGTTGCTACTTTATCTCATCAGATTTCAGTTTTGACAACCCAAAGGATACCATAAAGTACAGAATATGTTGCATCTACAAGTATGACAGTTCCAAGTAATGAAGCGAGTCAAAACAAGTTCAATACATCAACAATCGGAACTACAACTATCGTAGTAATTCTATGCCAAATTACTATCATCCAGGGCTTCGAAATCATGAGAATTTGTCATATGGAAATACAAAGAATGTGTTGCAACCTCAACGTCCTCCAGGATTTGATAGCCAACCAAGCGAGAAGAAGATGTCACTTGAGGATGCTATGGTTTCCTTTGTTTAGGAGACCAATGCAAGGTTTAAAAAGACTGATTCACGATTGGACAACATTGAGACTCATTGTAGCAATATGGGAGCCAGTATAAAGAATCTTGAAGTGCAAATTGGGCAATTAGCCACTACCATAAATGCCCAACAAAGAGGAGCTTTTCCTAGCAACACTGAAGTGAATCCAAAGGAACAATGCAAGGCCATCACACTTAGAAGTGGAAGAGAAATTGAGAGGTCACCATTAAAGGAGAGCAAGTCACCCCTACAGCTGCGAACAATGGCCAAATCAAGGATCAAGTAGAAGAAGAAG